>JBAMDO010000202.1:5000-107874 GCA_037074765.1 Mansonella perstans
CGACATAAAGTAAGTTCGTTTTAAGTTAGTATTACGCATTTTATTCTTTTCTTGCGAATTTTTTCAAATCTGTAAAATTTAATTTGCTTTTTCATTTTTTAAAATTTTTATTATTTTGTACCTTCGTTTTATTCGAATCACTTCATTTTTATCGTTCTTTGCTTTTAAAAAAGTGAAAAAAGGGTTTATTTTTTTTCAAAATTTCATAACACTTTTTTTTTTTAAAAAAATCAGTCGCCTTGTTGTCATCATGATTTTTATTAATTTCTTATTTTGTTTTTCCTTTTCTTATTGTTTCTTTAATGTTTCCAATTGTTTTTCAAGACGATTGAGCAGTCATTACATCAGATAAGTCGTGGTTTGGGTGTTAAAATAAAAATCGGAAATACAAATCATACAATTCACATATGGAATCTTCATTTGGAATATCAGTTAGTATTCAAAATAATTGTTAAATTATGCTTTTATCATTAAGAGCATGATTGTAATAAGAAAGAAAATCATTCATTATCTTTTCGAATAATACGGACAGCCAGCATTTCTAAAATTAGTAAAAAAATTAACTGTTTATTTAATTCTGTCTATCCAAGAAACTTCCTTCTCTTTTTCGTTCTAACTCCCGTTTAATTATTTCAACCAATTGAAAATTTTCCTTCCTTTTTCATTCCTTATAATTGAAAAATTTTTGCATCAAATTTAAATGTTTTGATTTCTATTTTGATTGCTACTTTTTTTATTTTACTGTTTTTCTGGTCCCGTTAAAATTACCATAATGAATGATGGAATAGAAAATGAATGAAATTTTACCGGTTATCACTAATCTTTTATTAGAAACATTATTAAACTTTCATTAAGCTTGTAAATTTAATTTGGCCACAGTTATTTTGTGTATTTGTCGCCAAATTGTACTTGCATTAGATAAAAGAGAAAAGGAAATCCTTTTGGCAAGTGAAATGGTGAAAATAACATTTTTTTTAAATTGATATGACTGATAATATGAAATATGGGAAATGTTTAAATTGAAAACAATCACTATAGAGATTATAAAAACTGATAAATAAAGAAAAAAAAGTGATTAGCATATCAATCATGATTCTTCATATTTCAATACTAGAACTAAATACTCGAAGTAATGGAAGCAGGATAAGAGTTATATGAACAAAGGTCCAGAGATTACGATTATCTAAATCTTACGTGAAATATCGTAGAAATTGATAGCATTATAAAGAAAGTTATCAGTATATCTTAGTGCATGTTTCTACAGTTTACATTCCAAAAACTTATGTGCCAGACGTTTTGACTGCTTTGATCATTGCAGATCGTATGGGCCATATGCAGCATTTAATAAAATGGTCACTAAAAAAGAACAAATTATGGCTGGTGAAATGGCTGATGGCAAAGGTTTTTGTTTTTTTCCTTTGTCCTTTTCATTTATTATTAGCAACAAAACAAAATTAAATCTTTTCTTGCACCAAAATTTTTCATCTTTGAAAAAATATTTTATTCAGCTAAAACACTTATCAAATATTTTATTTCATCTTTTCCTTTTTTAAATACCTAGAATTATTTTTCATCAAACTACAAAATGAATAATTAATTTGACTGAGAAAAAAGTAATAATAGTTTTAGGTCGTTTCCAGAATATGCGAGAATTGTTAGTGGATGATCATTTTCAAGCTGCAGTTGAAAATTCAACCGCTGAACCGTTAATTGTTTGTGGAGATTTTAATTCACCATCACATCTGGACTGGATCAATCAGACAAGGTTAGAATCTTTGTAACGCAACATTTCATCTTTTATAAATTCAAAAAAAAAAAATAAAAAACTAATTCATTAAAGATGAGAAAAAGCTCCTTTCTTATTTTAAGAGCCAATTTAACACCTTGAAAATTAATTCATGTCGGATTTCAAATCTATAAAAATAATTAAAATGAATGTGAAGTGAAGATGAGTGCACTCAGAAACTTGAAATATAGAAAATATACAAAAAATTGACACTTAAGAAAGATTTTTACTTAGTATATCTTCAAGCTTTTTTATTCTTCTTTTTTAAATTAACATTTGTAAATAATAAAAAGCTAGAAAAATAGAGTTTGGTTAATTAGTAAAATAAAAATAAAATTTTGAATATGAACCAAGTGTGATTAAAATGACAGAGTGGAAATTTTCGGAAGTTAATTTTAGAAGTAATAGAGAAATGTTCAAGAAAGCTTTTTTACAATGCAAAATTGCGAATAAATTTAATTTTAGTTTTAATATATTGATACAAATAAGCATTCCTGCTTGTTTCAGCTTTCTCCACGGTAACTGGAAATTTGAGTGGCCAACAACGCAAATGTTGGAAAAGGAAGCTGGAATGAAAGATTCTTATCGTGAGCTACATCCACAAGTTCTTCAAAATCCAGGTTCATTTTAGTTTGCAGAAAACATTAATTTTTATTCAAAGATCAAACTTGTATATAATATTTAAACATTGGAAAATCAGCTTCTTTTTTATGTTCAAAATGCAAAAGCAGTTGGAAAAACATTCGGTCGAATCATTTGAAGGCCAAAGATGACTGACTGTCGATAACATATTACATATTGATCATGAAAGGCATATGACGTCTTTAAAAAGCAAAATATTTCATAATATTAGGAATAACATGGTCAACAGTGGAAAAAACGACCAGTAGTGGTTGGAGCTGGACAATACCGGAACCTCAGGACCGAATTGATTATATCTTTTATCGTGGTCATATTTCTCCCATAGAGTCATATACATATCAGGGTCGTGCACCTGTTCATCCCAAACCATTTCACTGGAAAAATGATTATCCATCTGATCATTTTGCTGTTATTACCACTTTCCGTTTAATGTAATTTCCACAATTTCTCTGAGAAGGAAAGAATTCCACCAAGTCCTAAAAATCATTTACCAAGACTAAATTATGTAGTTTGTTGCTAATATTTATACCGAAATTTACTCCCGTCTTTTTTTAATATCAATTGTTTGAATGCAATTTCAATTGAAATCGATCTTTATTAATTTCAAAAATGCAATGAATGTGTTTTGCCAAATAAATGATGAAATGCTTGAAAACAATAGCAATAGTAATATCCTTTAACAGAAAAAATAGCAAAACAAAAACCATTGAAATGGTCAACGAGATTAGAAACATGAAAATAAAAGATTATAGCAATCCTGTAAATCTTTCTCAGCTTGTTCAAATAATTTAGAAAAAATTAGAAATAGCAGCACTGGAAACGCTCAAAGAAAAAAGATATCGATAGGTTTCAAACGATTTGCTTGAATTCAACATATGTTATATAACCATCATCATCGATGTCCAATTTTCGTAGTGTTTCAGAGACTATATTTTCCAGTACTGCTTCAGAAATTACTTCTTCTTTGCTTGCTGAAATTATAAATGCATCAGTTTTGGAATGAATAGGTTTAAATGAAGTATTTAACTGCCCAGTCCTTATATTAATGATTTTTTAAAGCTTTTTTATTGTCTCTTTTGTAAGAATTTGAATATTGACAGCAAATCACAATTAAAATAAGAATATCACAGCGAAAAAAGTTTCCAATAAGAGTGTCTTTCATAATTCTATTTTTTAAGACTAAAACTGTTACTATGTTATTTTATCAAATTTTGATAAGAAAAAAAAGATATTAATAAAATTAACTATTCATTTCTTCGTACAAATGATTTATTTCTTTTATAAGCTCGATACCATCAATTTTCCCATCTTTGTTAGAATCATGCATTAGGAAATAATGAAAAGCTTCCAAATCATTGTTTAATGACATTTTGTCAACGTCTATATCCCGTTCCAAGTGTTTTTTAATATGTCTAAAAAAAAAAAGTTGAATCGCAATATGTTTACAATAACAAGCAAACAGGTTAGAGATATACAATTTCAAGTTATTTAAGTTATTGTTAAGTTGTTTGAAAGTATTCATGAAATATGTAGTAGTAAGATGCACTTAAGTAAAATGATTATTAAAAACTTTCAAAATTATGATTTATTATATTGATACAGCTAAAAACTAATCACTCATGAGGTTGCAGTTTTCCAGGTTTGCCAACATAAAAAAAAACTTGAGCAAGAAAAAATAAAAAGCACCAATAAAAAAGCTTATGTAAAAATAAGTTGCAAACAGGAAGTTTACAATCAAATATCTAATAAATGACTAAAAATAAAATTGCATAACTTGTACAACAATGCTTAAAACTACAAATGAATTTAATAAAAACATTTTATCGTATTGTCAATATCAAAAGAGTTAAAAAATTACGCTGTATTGTGTAATGCATCTTTCTCCCCAAATTTCACTGGCGCTGAAATAATTGAAAAATTTTGTCAGTTCAAAATATCAATTTATCACTTAATGCCAGAAACGAAATGTAAATGGAGTATTCATGCAAAAATAGAAAAATCGAAAGTGAAAAAAATCGAGATATTTTCTCATTTTTACTTTCTTGTGTCTTTTCTCCTACTATAGAACTCCTCAAGTAATTTGTTTATCATTATAAATTGCATAAATTGCACAATAAAATGCAAATAAATGCAATGCAATTTATTGTTATCATCGAATTAAAATAGTTTTTTAATTATCAATTTACTTATCATTGAATTAAAATGGTACTTTTAAAAGATACGTCAAATTAGTGCAGTACTTTCAAATTTACAAACCTGGCGGTGGTGGTGGTGGTGGTGGTGATGGTGATGGTCGGGATGATAAAATTTCACCATCATCTTGAGCTGATGGTAAAATTAGGGTAATAAGAATAATAATTTGCAATGTAGTGGTAAAGAAAACGTCATGTTTATGATAATATACCATAGCTGTCAATAAGAACTTTAATAGATCAATAATTCGATAATCGATAATCGGTAATTGATAATGTCACAAATACTGATGCACATTGAAGACAAACAAAGTGTTTTGATAAACTTAAAATTGGATCATATCAAGAGATAAGCGTAAAAAATAAAATTGTACATAGCCAATCGAATGATTTATGATATTTGAACAGAACTAATAATAACAATATTATTAATATTAATTACAGTAATAATAATAATAATAATATCGATAACAAAACATTAATAGTAGTTATTGTGGTAGTGGCAATTATAATAATAGTGATAATAATAGTAATAAACAATAATAATAATAATGTTATTAATAGCTGACGTCATAGAATTACAATGGTAATTTACGTATATAGAAATATTTTAGTGTAAATGTATTAAAAAAAAAAACTATAAAATTTCAATTTATTTAATTTATGTTTAACTTATGAATTTAACTTATGTTTAACTTATGAATGCGCTATAAGAGAGAAGCAATCTAACATTATAGTATTATAATGATAGTTAATACTAAATATCTAAATACTATTATCAATAACTGCAGATAAGTGCATTAAAAATTTGGAAAATCGAAAATTTCCTATTATTATATTATTTAACCTATTCAGTGTATCAAAATGAAATGAGAGAAAAAATGAAGGAAATTATTTTCGCTACTTATTTACAAATAAACTTCTTATCATCAATTTATCAGTACAATTAAATAAGATCAAATTACCTAAGAAAACCAAAAATCTTTTTAAATAAATTTTTGAAATTTTAAATTTAATTTGAGTAAGAAGAGAGAGAGAAAAAGAGATAGTTCTAAAAAGCGGAAAAAACAAATTGAATTATTTGAAATGAAATTGAAATTTTCAAATTAGCCTATTGCCTGTTAGAGTCTCGTAGTCCCAGGCTCAATTTCAAGTCTCAACCTTAGCCGTAAATGATACGTGAAAGAGAAGGGATGAGGAGAATCCCAATGATCGGTATAGAACATTCCGGAACATAAAGAGAAAAGAAATTCCAAAAATGGCGCGAAAAATTTTATGCAAATTTTACGTGTTTTACACTTTCTTAATGCATTAAGTTTAAGTGTTTTGCCATCTTTGGCTTTCAAATGAAAGAATTACTTAAAATCAAATTCGTTTATAAGTTTTTGCGTGCATTTCTTCCCTTTACGTGCATTTCTGCGTGAATTTATGATTTTTTTTGGTTTCTTCAAATTAAATTTTCATTCAAATTATTTCAACTTTCAACTGAGCAAATATGCGTGCACAAATTTTTTTGTTTCTTTTCTTTTTTCGTTTAATTATTAAGAGAAAGCTAAGCAATCAAATCAAAATTTGAGATTTAATTTTTAAATTCAAGCAATCTGCGAAAGCACTCGTGAAACGGATTATTTTCAAAAGCATGAAAATAAATCCAAAATAATTGAAAAATGGAATTAGGATGGATTTTAAACTAGAAAGTGGATAGAATAAGAAAAAAATAATAAAAAATTTGAAAAAAAACTTAAATATAGGAATTTTATTACCGAAACTAATTGTGCTCAATAAAGTTGATTTTAAAATTGAAATAGTCGGTAAAATATATTTTGCGTGGAAATTTCATTCAAATTGCATGAAAAAGTATTGGTCAGAAATTTTGTTTATCAAATTTCTACATGAAATTTATTAAAAAAGATTGAATTTTTAATGATTTCAAAAATGCCTGTGAAAGATATTTAAATTTCGATGAATTTTCTAAGAACAAATTTTGTTCGAAATTGATTTTTATTTGAAAAGGCAATGAAAATTCATCAGATTATGAATTTTTTGTAAAAAAAAATCGTCCTAAAATATTAGATAAAATTATTGCAGAAAAAATTTCAACAAATTTATATCATAAAATTGCTTAAAAAATTGTTATTGAAATTTCTGGAAAATAATTTTTGTAAGTTATCAAATTTCAATAAATTTAAGCTATAAAATTATATTTGCAATTTGTATGCATTGTAGATGTCAACTAGAGTTTTATCAGTGCATTATAACCGGAATAGACTGGGCGCTGCATGTTATGATCAAGAAACGGCTACAGTATTCCTGTTAATCGATCTATTAGAGGATGAAGATGATTTCCGGATGGTACATTCTTGTGAGTTACAGGGAACAGTTCAATTAATTTAGTTTAAAATTATTATCAATTATTGTTATTTGATTATTTTTATCAATTTTATAACAGCTGAAAATGTACTTTTAAGAAATAGAAATATCCATGAGTGATAATTCTGGGATGTCAAATACTTTTGTGGTGACAATTTCTCCTGATTGATATTTTTCCAGTTCTACATTCATTTTATTGTTTCTTTCTTTTTTTTTTTGCAAATGCTAAATTTTAAAGCATTATCAGAGCATTATCAATGTATGCTCAAAAATTTCCAAATTTTGAAATCTTTGAAGTTTTGAAGTTTTAAAACAAAGGCTATTTTCATGAAATGACCAACGTAAACGGACCAATATAATTTCATGCTTCACATCTCATGCAAAATGTAAAATTCCCAAAGATTCATAATTTCTTTAATTTCTCAATTAAAATAAGCAGGAAAAAGAATAAAGAAAAAGTTTCGTGACTTTGAAATAAGTGTGATTCATTCACTTGAACCAAGGCTTTTTTAAACCTTTTCAGGGCTTAAAAAAATTCATAATTTTTAGTAAGAAGCAAAGCGTCAATCTTCCAGTTAATCTTTAAAAATGTTCCAAAGTTAAACTGAACCTTTTTAAAGAGATAAATTTGATAAATTTTCGGTAACTTAAATTTTGTCATAAGTATTTTTTTTTTGAATTGCAGAAAAAAATAATATAAAGAGATTAGAGAAGAAATTCGGCTTAGAGAATAGATCGTTATGGAATATTTGAGTTATATTTTACATAGATAAATTTGAATCTAATTTCTTTCTTACTTCAATACTTTTATTACAGTGCTACTGCAATTAGAACCATCAATTGTGATTGCTAGTAAAATGCAAGATGTTAATCTTATCGCTAAACTTAACAAATTATGTAAGTTTAACCGAACATTGGACTAAACTTTTCTAAATCAATAAATTTATAATAATTTAATAAAATTTTTCATTAGTAGAATGTTCCTTTCTTGCTTGCTACATAATTTTGATCAATGAAATAAAATGTATTATTGTTATAAAACAACAAACCGTCATTATCATTATCAAAATCTTCATTATAATCATTATAAAATTCTTGTAATTATTATAAAAAGCATAATTATGATCATTTAGATTGTTTTAAGCAGTATTTTTTGTTCATTAATGGCTTTAAAAGGTTTTGGCGAGAGAAATAGCATTGCTACCGAAATACCGGACAAACAAAACGAACAGGTGAACACTGTGGTAAAAGAAGAAGAAATGAATGAACAAGATGAGAATGTTGATGAAAATGAAGAAGAAAGGCCGATTATTGCATTACATTTGATGCCAAGTGTTGCTTACAGTTCGTTCATTTTTTCCAATCTTAATAAATAAATCATTATGGTATTAAAATGATTAGTTAAATGAATCATTATGGAATTATTAATTGCTTACCAGCAATTAATGATCAACAAATATTCTACAGAATTTAATAGTTATTTGTGCGAGTTATATTTTATATTTATATATTTTCAGATTTTGAGGATGCTAGGAAACGTATTTTGCCGCTTTTTGAATCGTTGAATTCATCTAATGAAGAAAATAACCTTCGATTAGCATTTCGAATAGATTTGACAGCCACAAATATGGTTAGTCAACTAATAAGTTATTGATGATACTTTACTTTATCAATTGACATATATTGAGGAGAAGTGCTTAATCTAAATGCCTAATATATTGTTTTTTTTTCTTTTTTCTCCGATCAGTTTCATAATTTAAACAATATTATAATATTTTTCTTACATAGGGGTTTGTTTTTATGCTTTTATTTCAGTAAAAAGACTGCCACTTCTGTCTAAAACTTTACTCTGAATGTTTATTGTGGAGTATATCTGAACATTTCATTGCATTTCTTCTTCTCTCTTAATTTTCCTTAATTGTTCAATTTTTAGATTTCCGCTTTTGGTGCTTTGTTGAAATATTTGGACGCAGTACGGTTAGGCGTTGAATTCGAAGATATCAATACAAAAACACCTATCACAAACATTAAAACGATTACATTGTCCGTTTTTTTTATTTTTGAATTTAAAATTCATCAAATATTTTCTCGGAAATATTTTGTGTTACAAATCTTGTTACAGATCAACTTTTTTCTTATTTCAGAGAGGAAATAGTGGAGATGGATGATAATTCGAGACGTGCGTTGCAGATTTTCCAGGATGAACTACATCTGTCAGTCTGTAAACCGTACACATTTGGCAGTGGCCTTGAAGGGATTAGTTTGTTTCGTATGTGTAATCGATGTCAATCAAAAAATGGCGTAGCTTTACTCCGGTATTTTTCATTCGTGTGACAAAATTGCATGAAATAAAATTTTAGTTCTAATCATTAAACAAGATTTGCAATTCTTAATTATTAATTATCTTGTATTTGAGTAATACTTAAAGCATTACTTCGACATTCTTTATTCATTTGCAGTTATAATGAAAATTTACAATTCTTTATAATTATTCTTATAATGACTTGAAAAGTGTTTTAATTTTGTAGTTTCAGATGTAAGCCTGTTCTAACGCAATTGATAGACTATCTTTTTTTAATTAATTCAAAAATTACATCTTCCAGATTCAAAGTTTAATAGAAGCTTATTTGAATTTTTGTATCCTGGTTTAACTTTTCCATAAATTTTTTGAGTTCACGAATATATTTTACCCAAATATATTTCCTTTAAAATTGAAAAAAATTTTATTTGAGGCGTTGGTTCGAGCGACCAACAACAAATCGAGAAACATTAACAAATCGTGTAACAGCCATTCATTATTTTGTACAAGACTGCAACTTGGATGCAGCTGATTTCATACGAATAAGACTAAAGAAAATTTGCATTTTAAAAGTATGATATGCTTTTTTCACTTCTGCTGTTTTAAAATCTTTTCTTTACTATTTCATATTTCTGGTTTTGTAAGGTTATCAACGGAAAAAGCTATTGCTAATAGCATCAAACAGGACAGTATTAAAAGTACAATTTTTGAATTTTCCCTATAAAGTGAAATGAACTTAACGTTGCAATTATAATCATAGCATATTGTTGACATCAATATGCATATAATTTATTTAGTGTTAATTTTTAATTTGTTGAAACTGTTAAATTGAAAATACCCGTGTCACTTGCACTTTGCAATCTTACCAAAATTATTTCAGGGAATTCTCAAACGTGTAAAATCTCAACGCTTGACACTAAATGATTGGCGAAATCTTTATACGGTACCATTTAATGTTTTGTCGTAAAATTTTGCAGGAAAAAGGATTAAAATACGGGCGTTAATTTTTAGTGCATAACCACTTTTTTCCCCAATCATTTTAAAAATTTGCAGTTACTAAACTCTAAAATTTGAAATTAACATGGTAAAGTGATTAATTAAATCTTATCATTCCTCAAAACAAAAAGATGTGTCAGTTAAATGTGACACACTGTAATCATTAATGAATCACCGTACAAATTAAATAAGATTAAAATTACTGAATACTATTGCTATTGCTTCTCAATTTTTTTTTGCTTCTTTTTACTCTTTTTCCTAAGATCTCTCTACTAAAACTATCATATGCTTAATTTAAACTTTATATTTTGAAAGTGATTTTTCAACATCACTTAGAACGGTAAAGTACAACTGCAAAGAATATAAGTGATTCAAATATTCACATGCATTAATTAAACTTAACTTATTCGAAATACAGTCCTAGCTTATTTTTAAAGACATGCAATACAGCACAACAAATTATGGATTACATTAAAATGCGGGGAATAAAACTTGCCTTATTTGACGATGAAATACGAATGGTTGGAAAAGATATTGCACGTATCACAGCTGTCATCTTCGAAGTTGTATGTTTATTACTTTAAGCTTATCAATTCATCAACTTTTCATCAACATATTCACTTGCATTTTTTTCATTTAATTCGTCTCGCTTTTCTTAAAAAATTATTTCCCAGTATTCTAAGAAACTAAACAATGATCCAAACGATAGAAATGAAATCATGTTTTGTTTTTTTTTTTTTAAAGTATATTTAATTTCTTGCTTAATTAATGGATATTTATGCTAATATTTTCAACAGAATCATTTTATTGTCGTATATATATAAATTTTCATATATATATAGTTCTCTGAACAATTTAATTTACTCATGTGCCTTTTTTAACAGATCAATTTTTCGGAATCTTTTGTGGAAAATCGATTTGTCGTAAATGCAAATATTGACAGCAGTTTGGATCAATGTAAAGTGTTGCTTTTTTGCGAATTTACAAATTTCAGTACTTTTTTTTAAAATTAGATAAAGTAAATTAACGTTGTTTTTCAAGTCTGAAAATGTTATAAATTTTTTCTTTTTTATGTTGTTTGCTTCAAGTCTAAGAAATATTGCAATTTTTTTGATTTTTTCGAATCAAATTTTATTCTTAAAATGATTTTTCACATAATTTGAAGAATAGAATGCCTATAAGTAACATTATAAATCCAAATTAATGCTAAAGTTTTTTGATAAAATGTTTTCAATTTGCAGTGAAGAAACTGTACACATCATTACCAGAAACACTGACACGTATTGCAAAAATGGAAGCTACAACTTTCAGTAGGATTATTTCATATTTCCTTTTTTTCTTTTTTTTTTCTCTTTTTTTACTTCTCTTTTACGAAATTAAGGAAATTTGAAGGAGTGAAAGTTGAGTGACGACAAAGAAATTTGTGAAAATTTGAAGAATCGGTAAAGAAAAATTATATTTTGATAAAATATTCTTTTTCCAGATGTACCAACATCGGTATGTTACATACCAATGTTTGGTTATTTGTTAGTAGTACCAAAAAATACGAAATTTCTGCAGTCCGTTCAAAACGGAATTGAACTTTTGTACGAGACAGATAATGCAATACACGTGAAAACTGATCGAATGCGTGAACTTGATCGAGAAATTGGTGATATAAAAATGGAAATAATTGACATTGAGACAAATGCAATGTTGAGGTTTGTTTCACTTCTTAATTTTCATCAAAATTCTTGAAATAATCTAAAATCTGATGGAAATAATTCGAAGCTGATGGTGCTATTATTGTATGAAGAAATTCAAATACATCAGTCCATAAATTAAATATGACTCTCACTTCCGTTATTCTTTCAGTATTTTATGATTCAGTCTGCAATATACTAGAATAGTTTTTCGCCATCTTTCTCAATTAATAAAAATATGTGAGAAAAATTATAGCACTTTTTGATGTCACCTTCACTATAGTTTATTGCTACTTTCATTTTTCATTGTTAATTTTCGAAGATTTTTACCAGATCACTTTATTTAACTCTAGTTTAACCATCAAGAACACCTTTTTCATATATTTTTGTGATCTATACTTATTCATTATATTTGAATGTTATCAAAAAGTCTCGTAGAAGCTTATTTCTGTTCTTGATTTCTGCTTGAGAACAAAGATAATGATGTAAGATAGTGTTGAGGTTCACCAATTTAGACTGAAACAATTAATTAGCCGATATGATAAAGCTATTCGTCAAGCAGTACGCATTTGTGCAGCGTTGGATTGCATCATTTCACTTGCGCTAACAGCTCGTGAGTATGACTGGTATTGTCCCCGATATGTGGATGAATCTGTAATTGATGTTGCTGATGGAAGGCATGCTATCATGGAATTGCTATCGAAGAGTAAATTCATTTCAAACCCAATCCGGTAAACAAAAAAATGGATTTTGTTTTTCTTTTTTTTTTTTTTTTAATTTAGAAAGATTAAATAGTTACAAATGATTTGTGATATTGATAAACATATGTTGGATCTTTATTGAAGAATGAAATATTTAGAAATACTTCATGGCTCATTCCATATATTGATTCAACTGTCAGTTTGGTACTTTGAATTGAATAAGTAAATTATTATCCTGCAGATTTCTTTACTAAAAGAGGCAGGACTGTGTTGTTTAGTTTTTTAGCGATTAAAACCAAAAAAAAGAAAGAAAAAGTAAACCAAACAGAATGTGTGTTTGTTGCAGTTCTGGAGGTGCGCAAACAAAGGTGAAAATCTTGATGGGACCAAATGCATCGGGTAAAAGTATTTACCTGAAACAGGTTAATATTATTTTAAGAAAATATGAATATTAAATTTCTGTGAATTGTAAGTCTAGCGTTGATTTCGGTTTCATTTATCTTCCTTAGTAGTAGGTATGAAACTAGGAAGGGTAATTGCGAACTTAGCATTGTTCTTAAATCATGATCTAGTATAATTTGTTCATAATCTTTTATCATTGTTATCTTTTTTCTTGGAACTTTTCTTTCTATGCATAATCTATTTTCTTAAAGTTAACAGTTAGCAATAGCCTCTAAAAAAAAGATGCTTGGAAGTAGGGATAAACTAAACGATAATAATTGTGCATAGATTGGAACTATCGTATTTCTTGCGCACATAGGAAGTTTTGTACCAGCTAAAAATGCTATTATTGGACCAGTAGATCGTATTATCACACGAATGCATACTATTGATTGCGTATTAGATGGAATGTCAACATTTGCTACTGATTTGTCGCAGGTTATTTATTTTAAAAACTATATCTTTATTTCACTTATTTAATTATTACCCTGTTGAATTGAGCTGAAAAATTTAAGTTTGATTTTTTAAAACTAAGTATGTGATCAAAGTTTTGTGAATAAAATGACATAATTTTTTTTTTTGCCAAAATTTTCAGATGGCTATTGCTTTGCGACGAGGAACTGGAAATTCGCTCATTTTAATTGATGAATTTGGAAAAGGCACAGTTCTGGTATTACAATTTGAATAATCACCAAACTTTTCTTATCTTAACACTCTTTTATGGTAGGGAGCAGCTCAGGTTCTCTTTCCATTTGATAGATGCGATATCGTATAAAAAACCACATTTACTAAAAAAAATTCCTTTTTATTTTATTGCTCAAAAAATATTCTCCAGGAAGCCGGACTTTCACTGCTAATAGCAGCATTGAATTACTGGATACGGAAAGGAAAAACTGACTGCCCTCATATTTTTGTTGTATCACATTTTCATTCGCTAATTGATCATATCGTTCGAGATACCAGCCTATTATCATTTTTGGTATTTGAATTGAATTCTAGAATTTAAAAAAAAATTATTAAAAATGGTTGAAAACTTCGTCCAGTGAATACCAATTATTGTTGCTCAAAAAAAACTTTGCGATTATCCGAAAATTTCATAATTTTTTTGAAATTTAAAAGAAGGAAAAAAAACGAATGCATAGATTCAGTGAATGGATGTTTGCAATTGAGACTGCATAAAAAAGCACGTCAGGGAATAAAAACGATTCTGTAATTTGCATGTTCTAATCAAATCATTAAATATGAGAGAGATGAAAATCACAGTAATTAAGATTTACAACTATTTTCGGTTTTATTTTTCTTCTCTCAAAATTTATTAATTTTTTCGTTTATATTGTTTTTCCAGACGATGGATGTAATGCTTAATGATGGAAATCTTGATTTTCAATACAAACTTGTTGATGGTTTTATTGACTTTTCGCATGCAGCATATGTTGCATCTAAAATGGGCATTGATAACAAAATTATAGAGCGAGCAAATCAAGTTTGATTTTCTTCGAAAAAAAGTTTTTGATAAATTATTGAATGTGAATGTGATTATTAAAAATTTTTGATGTTAATAACTTTTATTATTGATAATAATCTATTCAATTTTTAGATTCGTGAATGCTTAAAATATAATAAAATCGTGGATCCGTTGGATGATGATGGTGAATTACTCTTCAAAATTGCACCATTGTTAAATGATCTGAAGAATACCGATTTCACCACTGATTTCAAAGGAAATTTTTTCTTTTTGCTAATTTAAGTAATTTAGATGTTTCCAGTTTTGATCTACAATTGAAGTGCAGTTTATCATTTATCAGCATTGCAGCAGGAAAAGAATTCATGATAAAAAGGCTGAGAACTATTAACGTAGAAAACTATTAATTTCACATTTTGCTGTGATATGATTTACTTATTCTAAAGAGTACTGATAACGGTAGCAGCAGCAATATTGTATAATTGAAATTTGAATTCCAAAATGGATTTCAAATGTAATTAAAAAATTGATTGCAAATCAGCAAGAAATTTCAGAATATTTGTGGAAAAAAAATTGATCGTTTTCAGGTTTCTTACAACTTATGACTGAATTATTGTTAACAAAGGAAGAAAAAAATGCAGCATTAATGGAGGAAAAGAGTGAAAGTATTCATATCAACATACAAAGTGATGACAGCGTTAATGTGAATGAACAGAGTGGTTTAACACGAAACGATGATAAGACGTTAAGTTTAGGGTAACTATTTTAATGATAACAAAGGAATAATTTCCTTTGCATTAAAGTCGATTTAAAAGCAACAACTGAAGTTAGTGTTATTTAATCTTCTCAAGTTAAAGCTATTTTAATTTTAAAGTTCGTTCGAGAAATGTGTAAAAAAGAAGTTTTTACATATGTTATAAAAGATTTTGATTTTTTCACTGATCCTATGCCCAAATTTTTCCTTAAATTCAATTTTTTTGCATTGTTATTTTAAAATAGCAATTTATTCTACATGTGAATATTTTTGTCAAAATTTTATTCTATTTTAAACAACTTTTTGCATACACAGCGAGTTTCACTCATCCACTTCTGGATTATTACAAAAATTGGATGATCAAGCAGTAACAATGACTGATCCACTAGATAAAGCAAGAAAAAATAATAATGATACTACGTCGAATGCGGTTGAATCATTTCTGAATGTCACCAGATCATCAATAATGAAAAAAACACAATTTGAACATGTAAGCGTTGAGTTTAAATTGGAATTTATTTACTCTAAACGGCAGGATAATATCTATTTATAGTATCGCAAATACTTTTTACAGACTGTCATATTCATAGGGAACCATAACTACTGGTAGCTTTTTTATATAACTGAACAGTTGGCCAGCGAATCTGGGTTAATTTTCATCAATAATTTAAATCTTAGCTAGTTTTAAAAGATTTTTGTTTTTAATTTAGCGAAAAAAGTGAATAGCAATTATTTTTCCAACAAAATTAAATTTTTAATAAGGTATTTTTTAGTCATCAAAATCATCGCGCAATGTGTCGTTCCTGAGTCCAACTGATGATCAACATCAGCATCAGAAGTTTGAGAGCTTTCCAGATAAATTTTAGTATTCTAAGCAATTAGTCTCAATTAACTTACTTAAAATTTTCATTTTCTTTTCATTTCAATCGCTTACTAACAAATTTTACAGTTTATTAACTAACTGATCCGAGAAAGAATCACTGAATAGCTGAAATGGTTGTACCAAAATCGGATATGAATGCAATTTGTCAAAGAAAATTACCAATTGTTTTTAATGTCGTCACCATTCATAGTTATCTGGATTAATTCTTTTCATTTAGAGTAGGAAATAAAACGAAATCACTCAATTGAACTTGGAAAGTTTCGGACTAGAATGTTGTTCTACAACATCAGCAGTTCGCGTCAACTTCCGACCAAACCGTATTACTTCACCTTTGATGAAGTTTTCATACTCTTACCTCTAATGCTGTGACATGACGGTAAACTGTTTTTGACTACTATCATCCACAACATCTATAATTTTGAAACAAATCCTTACATTTCCTATCTTACTCTTACCTCTAATGACGCTTCCGCAAAACTTTTTAGAACCAATCAAACTTTAGCCGACGAAACATTAAGGCCATTTTTCACTTCGCTTTATTTCTTCTGTCAAATAAAAAGAAAACAAATTCTCTCTATGAAACGTATCCTTCAATTTCTTATACTTTCTAATATTCCATAAATTTTCGTTCATTGCTGTTCATTTTACCAAAAATGTCGAAAAATCTTCCTGTCATAAATTTATTTTTTATAAATGTATAACATCTTACATTGAAAACACACAGGACATTCTTTAACCGGTAATGAAGAAACCTTTTTATGTCTGTACTTGCATAGTACAGAGACTAACAGCAATAAATACTAATGAATTGAGCCGGAATACTGCGCAGCCGAAAATTCATGCGATATTTTAAAGATACTGCAGCGTCGCTTAAATTGGCTATCATGTTTTTAGGACAATCAGAGCTGAAAAGCATTCATTTTGATAGATTTTTTACATTCCCGTTTGTTTCCTTTTTTAGAGAAAATCACATCAAATGAGACTAAAATATCGTTAAACGAATAATGGATTTCATTTTTTCTGAATTATTAAATTATATAAAAATTCATCTAATAATTTAAATCATTTCTGGTTATATGATTCCATGAAGATCTGAATACCGGGGATATATGATGTATATGTTATATATCAAGAAAATTCTATTTTGATGGATTTACAAAAAAGAAAAAACCTAATACAACCGAGGTCATAAGGCAAAAAAGATAAGCAGAATACAGAGATCAAGAAAAACTAAAATTATTCAATTTATGATTGCGAACCACAGTATGATTCGCATTGTTAGCAGTTTCATTCTCTTCGCCATCGTCACGAAGATAGTATTTTTCCATGATTGCGCATGCTTTAAAAAATATTTCCGTATTCGTACTTCTAAAGAAAAGATTACTGGAAAACAATTTTGGTTTTATTAAAATGAAAGTATATATTAGCAAAAAAAAAGGGAGAACAAACAGAAAGTGATGAAAGACTATCTATGTATCTCTAATCGCTCGAAAAGCATAAAAATCAATAAGCCGTATGAAGAGCTTGCTTAAACTATGAAAAAGCATTTCCAACATGGAAGAAGATCCAACTTACAACATCAAGAATTCAAGTTTATCGATCACGTTCAATTCTTCCAGTCTAGAAGCGAATGGATTTTGACCATTAACTGCAACGAAAATAATAACAGACATATCAAAAAATGCAACTGCCAATATATCTATTAAGACAACCATTAAGATTGCCTGATTACCTTCTCATTAAACCGATATTCCACGGGGTTTTAATGACTGTCTTGATAAGTATGGTTTAGAAACGCTGATGAATACATTTTGCATCATCATTGTCAGCGCTCCAGCCTATATCCAACGATTCACTACCAAAACTATGGACAACTCGTCTAGCCACCTCTCTTTACCAATGTTAGACCCATTCTCAAGCCGCTTTGTGAAAGGATTTATTAATAAAAACTTTAAAAATAATTCGTAATCATAAATTGCTTTTCATTTCTAATTAGCTTTGGTATAAAAAGAAGCAATACTAATGGCTTAAAACTTCCGGCTATTTTTTTTTGGTTTGTTCTGTTGACCTATCAGGAATGAACATCACAATTATTAAAATTAAGAATGAAGAACAGCATCGATTAATGCTAGACCTCAAATTCCTATTTTGCAAATGGTTCAGCACATGTCTATAGAGAGAAACAAAAAAGAAATACAGCTAGTTAATATATAATTGAATACTACCTTTATAATATTCACCACATTCCAGAATCTCACACAGTGCCTTCAACACCACAACAACAACAGTGCAATCCATGACAGTAAGCATATCACTGAGAGGAGCAAGAGCACCTTCCTGCACAATTCCTGCTATATGTTCTCTACTACCACCACTGATTGCATTAGCAATAACCCAACAAGCCTATAAAGTATTCCACTTCATTTTAATTTTAATAATCTAGCAAATTTGAAAAAAAATGCTATATCTTCAATCATCTTTCTTTTTCATTTACTGAGAATCTTACAACAGCAAACAGAAATTTAAAAGATTTTAGATCAAAATTATAAAAGTTAACGACAAAATAAATCTGCATAATGCCAGGTTTCAAAAGTTTTCATGTCTTTTTAAAAAATAAAGTGTTCCCATAGATGAAAAATTTTCCTTCTTTTGATCCAGCAATGTAAAGCAAGTTTTCTTCTGAAATTTCAAATTCTCATGAGGAAATATTTCAAAGAATATAGATAAAAAACAATAAACGTATAATTCTCAGAGAAGTGTAAGCTCACCTCTGAACGAACTTGGAATGTCTCCGTTTTCAAAACTTGTATTAAAGAAGGAATTATTCCAGCGTCAAAGATGG
The DNA here is from genome assembly GCA_037074765.1 of Mansonella perstans. NCBI lineage: Eukaryota > Metazoa > Nematoda > Chromadorea > Rhabditida > Onchocercidae > Mansonella > Mansonella perstans. The sequence continues at coordinate 24,051 of JBAMDO010000202.1, forward strand.
TCTGTATCTGCGAAGATGTACCGGCAGCAATATTCGACAGCACCCAACACGCTTCACGCCTCATTTTTTGATCACCGTCCAGCAAAAGACGATGAATGTAATTCATCGCATTCCCACAATTTAAAACACCTTAATTGTGTTACATCCATTGTTAATTGTCAAAGATGCTCACAGTTTCAGTATAGTGTTATTGATGTTAATCTACAGAACTTTGTTAACTTGTCCACAACAGGTCTAATAGCAGGAGAAATAAGCGTATTGGTTTTGTAGGGTAAAAAACATTGCTTAATTGAAGTTTTCGAAATAAAATTTACACATATTTTCGTGGCCAAAAAAATTAACTCAATACCGAAATTTACTTTGTGTTTGTTCGTCATCTCCTGAAACAATATTCCCGATTGCTAATAAAGCTGCCAATGATATTTTCGAATTGGGATTTCCCATGTGCTCTACCAGACATTCAATGGTATTTGGCTTCAGAATACATTTGTATGAGTTTTCTGGTGCAGCATCAAGTAATCGACCAAATGCACGACATGCATCTGATATAATTAATGTGTCACTGCTATATAAGGCTTCGTTGAATAATGGCAGTAACACTGCAATCTGAAATTCACTCACTGTTATAAAAAATTTAAATGCACGTAAACAAAGTGCATTGAACGAAATACTCTAAAGTTGCATCAATTTATGCAAAACGATTCTTTAATTTGCATCTTCAATTTGGTTCAAAAGAGCTATTGGCTTCATTTCATAGCTGAGAGTTCTATCAGTCAATGTAAATACACTCAAAAAAAATTTTCCATTTCTTAACATAGAAGTATATTATATTTTAGTGAGATATGAAATGATACCAACTGCCTCAAGCAATACTATACTCTAACAGATTATATGGTTAAAAAGTCGAACTGACTAAGAACTAAGTTGCATCGCTGAACTCATATACTTACTGTAGTACAATTTAAGTCTATACTAACCTTTTGGAGATCTACAGGCGGTTTTTTTCCACGGCATAAATTGGAAGCAGCCCAAACAGCACATCGCGCTTCCATCAGTGTCATAGTACTGCAAAAGAAATAAATTAGAATTGAAATAAATGAAAACCCAAGCCACTAGAAGTCAAGAGAAACGGATAAAGTTTCACAAAACTTACCCATTTGGAATCATTGTCATTTTCTGGGCCATATCATAGGAAATGCAGAGATCTCTATATTCACAACATTCGGCAGCAATGTTACCCAGCGCAAATAATGTCAGTTCACGCATTTCACGATCTGGATGACTGCAAGGATCTGATTAAATAAATGGTAGTTTGACAAATTATTAGCAAATAAAATTTATGATATATGCTAATGAAACAAATTACCAAAGGAAATTGGGAAAATTGTTCCGAAAACACAAAATGTATTACCCAATCAAATCGACCAAGTATGGGACAACACCACTTTTTACAATTGCTTCGGTATGTGTTGAACAGATGGAAACAATAGCACCGACAACATGAGCAGCATTTCGACGTATATTAAGATTCGGTCCAGATTGCAGCAACTCCACGATGCGAGGTATTAAATTCAAAGCAATAATTTCATTTGCCACATCATTTGCATTATCTTTAATACCTATTATTCATCTTAGCTACATGCAGTTAATTATAAACTTCGACAAAAATTGGAAGTTGCAGATGCTGCACAACAACAAGAAGTATTATCTGCAAAAATTAAGTAATCTCTACTTTACAATTCTGAAAAAACTGAAAGTCGCCAAAACTACGCAAACAGTTCGATCTTAAGTTGAACACATCTGAATCGAGAATTTCTCATTAGTTAAGCGAAAAAAAATTGATTCGGCTGTTACATATAATTGATAAGTGACTACCAATAGAACAAGGTTTTATAATAATTGAAAGTTGAGGGGACAGAAAGAAATACTACTTCAAGCAAATTAGCACGTAACGATCACTACAATACCTTTGAAAGTACATACGATCACATGTCAACGCATATTATAAACTTTATAAATATTAATATATTCCTTTATACATGGATTATAAGTCGAACGCTGACGTATCACACTACAAAAGAGGCAGTCCGAATCGAGCGACGAAAATCATTTAAAATTATGCTATGCTAAAATTACTTGTACGGAAACGGCGTCTGTAAGAATCCAGAGCTTCCTCGATATCTTCTGGGCACTCTGCAAATAGCTTCGCAACAGTTCCATCATCCACTACAGTACTAGCCTAAAACAATTACTTAATAATTAATTTCATTCCTCAGACTTTGCTGAATTTCATCTACATAGATTTACTTTCTTCTATAGCAGTCCTTTATCCAAATTCTCATCTATTATGGCACGTACAAACAAATTTAACGTATTCCGGAATATGGCGAAATATGAAATAAATCATATGATTCAAACTATAGTTTTTTAATAAACAAAATATGATGTAACAGATATCCCGATAAAATGAAAATCAAAATCAAAACTAACAATTTGCTCGAGACCTGTCATTGGAATAACTTGATTCGACACTAAACACGACCCCATATTATCTTCCTGAAAGACAATCGTGATGCCAGTGTAGATGAACCGAGAGCTATATTCTATCGTAGAAAAATTTCTCATTAGAAGTAAATAATGCCGAAGCGCTTTACAGGATCAGGTCTCGCTTCTTCATCGAAATTGGTTCGTTCCATATCTATTTGGCGTCGTTTGTACAAATCATTGTATCGCTTAGCTTTTCGAATTTCAATGCAAGCCTCTTCACGCCGCTTACGCATTGCATCCGATGTCAAACCTGAAATATTACTTTATTTTCTTACTAGCACTTTATTTACGAAAATATAAATGCATCTATGTTACAAAATCTTTTGAAAAAGCGAATGAAAAACAACAACAAAATAAAAGAAAATAGAACATAGACGGAGGTTTATATTATATCTATAATATTAAACCATTTAAATAGTTAATTCTTTTTTATTTCTATTAAGAAATAATTATAATAATTATGAACAAGCAAATATATCTATTAAAAGCATATAAATTCACCTATGTTATGGTAACTTTTTAATATAATTGCATGATTCAATTTAAAAAAAAAAAAATCAGTCTGCTTCTTTGTCAATTTGTTTTGTTTTCACACAATTTGTTTTCTTCTATTAGTTAGCAACAAAAAAAGAGAGAAAAAAAACAAATTCGACAATATATTAACCTTTATTTTTATACATAGATTCATGTGAAGTGATATCAGAAACGGTATCTCTATCGGATGAAGTAGGAATTCCGGATGATGATGCTTTTTCTTCATCCATTCTACCTGAAAAAAGCTAACATTTTAAAGTATTAGCAACTAAAATATTAGCTAACAGCTAATATTTTCAGCAAAAACACCGCGGAAGCGACTGCAGCAAAACAACCGCCAAAATATTGCCGAACCTCAAAGCAAAATTGTGGCACAACCATCAAATACCAATGGGACTTTTCTATTTCTAGGTGTACATTTGTATATTTGTGTGTGTGTGTGTGTGTTTTGTGCACATACGGATACACGTATATCTCTGACGTTTTACATATTTTCATGTTAAGCGTTTAAGTAAAGTGGAATCACATCTTTTTTGGATCTTTTTTAGATACGATACTTATATTTCAATTTTTTTATTATCTCATCACATGAAGTATATATCTTAATAGTACTATAAAAATATGATAATTTTATGACAATCCTTGAAAATTGTTTTTTCTTAAATTTTAAAACATTTTATGATACAAATTCATCGAATAAAATTCAAATTGGATTGTTTTTTTTTTTTTTTTTCATTTCATGTAATTTTAATTTCAGAAAAAAGTTTTGTTTTAATTTCAAAAGTTCTCTTTTTATCACTTTGCATGTGAAATGATTTTCGATTTTTTTCTTTTTGTTGAAAGTTAAAATTATCCTATTCTATATGTCCTGTTCTGTTCTATATTGTCTTCCATTTCTGTGTGAAATTGATTCGTTCTTTGCAAAAACTTTATGATAATGAATTAATCTCGAGAGACCTGCTTAGATCAGAATATCATATTAGGAGAATTTCTCGTAATTGAACTATATTAAAAAAAGAAATTTTTCAATTGCAAAGAAAAATTTACTTATTTCTAAATTATTTTTTTTTGTATAGAACTGGTAATGAGTGATACCCATGTAGCAAGTATGAAACAATTGCAGTTAAATTAGTTTTTTCATTTTCATAACATTTCCAACCTGATTGGTAAATATGATTGGAAATGTTAAGAAACAAAATGATTTTCTGGAATCACTAGATCGAATATATAAAGATGGCTTACCTTCTGAAAGTAACTGTTTTTCTGTTTTTTTTTTCGATTCGTTCAGTTTTTTTCAGATTTTATTTTCATTCAGTAGTTCTCTAAAATTTTAATCTTATTTCCTAGAAATTCTTATCATTTCTCTTTCTCTCTCTCTCATAATTTCTGTTCCCGTAACATTTATCCCAACTTCCTTTCCGTTTTTTCTATTTCATTAATTTTTTTCTGGAATTTTCACAAATAGAAGGAAAAAAACAAAATTTGGATAAAATGAAATTTCTGCTTAGCAATTTTCCTTTACATGAAATAAATAATTGAATATCAAAATATTTTTTTAAAAAAATCAAGAAACAATAAATCACAAAATTTATTTATAAATCCTTTGTTTTAAATTCATAATTTAAAATGTTTAATTTATAATTCTCTCTCAATTTTTACGTTTTTCATTTTACACATCTTGATTATTTTTTTCGTTGTATCCTCCAATTTAGTAATTACTTTGCTTAAATTGTTCTTTTTCAAAAAATTTCTGATATATAAGCATGTTTAGAATTTCATATAATACAAATATACTGACAATGTGCTAGTCAGTTAATATATTGACATGTTGGGAACCTGATATTAATATGCTTTATAATGAATTTGAAAGTTAATATACTAATATACTGGAAACTTTAGCATTGTTTCTCTTTTTGTATAGATAAATTTCAGTTGCTAATCAATTATTTGAAATGGAAACCAATCAAACAGCAATTTTTCAACAATGTTGTTTCAATATGTGTATAATGAAGGATTACTGTAAGAAATAAATAAAAATTATTGGATGTTGCTTCCATACTTTTCATCAAAGCATCCATTTTCACACATTTTATCCAATCAAAAATTGTCTTTTATCCAAAAAAAAGAAATTGCAAGAAATTCAATTAAGCCTTTTTCCTCTTTTATTCTTTATATACTAAATAAAGTATTGCACAATCTCTCTTACCTCCCATTATTTTTTGTTTCTTTAAAAAAGAAAAAATGCTAAGAGAATGAAATTTAATTAAAAATAATCAATAAAATAATTGGGATTGTCTGAGATTTTATTTTATTTCCTCTAACATGATTGTATTGTAAAATGTACGTTTATTTGCTAATTAAATTCAAAAATTATAATGAGAAAGAGTAGAAGAAAAACAAAACAAACAAGAAAGGAATGGCAACAAAGTGTTTTTATTTTCAGCTTTTTTTAAAGTTGCAAATAGTACAACTGAAATGATTATAAATAAAAAATAAATTAGAAACAAATCCATTGAGATGGAATGGATATTATTATTATCATATTATACAAACATTTATCAATAAACAATAATAAGAATATTCCATTTTACTCTATCCTACTCTCAATAGTATTTCAAATAATTACTGTGAGGCAATAATTATTTAATAAAAATTTATTAAATTCATACTTCTGCTTTCATTTCTGTTCTTTTTCGAACGAAGATCAATGTCTCAATAATTATTATATCTGTTCACGATTGTTCATTGTGCCGCAAAACTTTGCAATAAATAATTCAAAGAATTATTCTATTTAGTTTAAAATTTTTAATAAATCAAATAAACTATTATTAAATTCCTTCAATATATGAAATGCAAACTGCAATGCGAAATGCGATTTGATGATTTCAATTAAATTTCTTTTTTTTTATTCTGATTTCTTTTCACAGAATTTTGCTCGTAAAATCAAACCTATTCTTGAAAATGAGACAAAATGAAAGAGTAGGTTAAGAGGGAGAGAGAGAGAGAAAAATAGAGAGAATACAAATGTAATGAAATGAAATGAAATTGCAACAAAATGATTAGAATCGAAAAAAAACTATATAACAGAAACAGTATGTATTGTTATATGTTTGTGCAAACATCGCTTAAACATACTGTCCCACAGATGAAATATGGTACAATTCTTCATTTTTCCGGTTTCTTCAAATACTGATCCGGTTTGCTAACAGACAGTTTTTGATATGTTAAATAAAAGCTATTCATAGCATCCTAGATTTTTTCTTTTGTTAAATCTAAATTCAGGAAGCAAACTTCATTTGCATTAAATTCAAGTATAGAAAAATGCATCTCTTGCATACAAAATTTACAAAATGCGCATGAAATGCATAAAAGAGCAAAATTAATTTGAATCAAAAAAAGCAAAGAAATTTTTTTACAGAAAAAAACATTGGCAAATTGATCAGTATAGTTTCTAAAAATTAATGAAAACAATCAACGAACGATAACAGAAAAGTTGCAATTACAGAACATTTACAGTAAAAACTTTACAGTAAAAACATTTCGTGCTGTATAAAATACGAAATATTATGAATTTAAAAATAGTTGTAACGCTAAAGTTTAATTAATCCAAATCCCAAAATTTTGCTATTGTTTTCATTATTTTCTCATATCTAAATTTTTTTTTTTGAAATAAAGTTAGAAAATTAAAATACGGAAAAAAAGGGAATTTGATTGGCAGTTATACTTTTGCCATACATTATGAATGTCAATGATAGCTAACGTAAGATTAAAATTGAAATTTACGGCAACAAAGAAAAAAATAATTATAGAGCAGAATTCGGCTAAAAACTTTTCTTAATTTTCCCACCATTAAAAACTCAAACAAGTTTTTCTATTCCCTATTTCGTAACGTTGAATTTCTGAAAATTTTAATTTATTTACAAAATAAGGTGAAATTATTTTCCTATAAATTTCACAAAATTTTTTTTTTTAGATTATTTGAAAAACTTTTGTTTTAGACTTCTCAAACTTTGGCATTTTATAATTTAAAAAGTGAAAATAGTACCCAGTAATATAACTTTTTCTCGTTTTCCTGTTTTCTTTTTCCTATATATCCGAATTAAAAAGTACTCTTACAAATTCTGAACTTTTATTCTAATTTCGTCATCATTTTAATTTTAAGCTACTATTTCAGTGCAACTATTTATTTCATTACAACCTGTTGTTTCAAAATCGTCGTCAGTTTAATTTTAACTTAGCGTTTTAACTTAAAGCATAACTTTGAAATGCATCCTTCAAGTTGAGTTTGTTTGTATTGATATGACTGTTGCTAGTATGTTAGAATATTTTATATTATCGAATTTGAAAGGACTTTTTTTTTCCAATCAAACATCATATTTTTAACAAAAAAAAAGTTTTTGATTAAACAACGAAAGAAATAAAGGACATTCGAAGTAGAGTAATAGATAAAACTGACTATAACTTCATTCCATTTGTTATGCATTATTATTATTAATTGTTATTACCATTATTATTATCACTATTATTATTATTATTATTACTATTATCAACATTGCTGTTGTTATGCGGACAAGCTGCAAGGATAGCTGAAAATGTAGATGGCTGAAGGGTTGCAGTTGGATCGATGAGTGTTAAAATTTGCTGATAGGCCAATGCTTGCTGGGTGCATTTCAAGCAACCATTAAATAAAGAGCCTTGCTGCTCGGGAAAGCCTATAAATGATGGCGAATTTATTGAAATGCTACGATATTTTCGAAATCCTAAATTGCAATTTTCTTTTATCTTTCACAATCGTCATAAATTTAATAGAAAAATTAAATGCAATAGTTTGAATTTATGGTAAAGTTTCTTTTTTAAGTCAAATCACATTTTATGGATAATTTCGGAATTTGTAAAATTTTGAACCATTTCTCTCGAGTATTTTGGAATAAGCATGAAAAAAGAATGAATTTGGCGAAAGATTACTTTTGTTATTTCGCATGCTGTTACTCTCACTTAATGCATCTAAATTTTTCTGTTTCTTTTGTCGCCTTCTTAATTTTATCTGAAAAACACACTTCATCTAATTTAACAATTTCACAGATAGAAAAAAAAAATGTGATAAAATTCCTGACAGGAAAATGAATGAAACCTGATCAGCCATAAGTTTTTGCCGTTCTTGAACAACTTGACATTTAGCACATGGACAATCTCGAAATGGACAACAACGCTTATGTCCCTTTAATCGAGCTAACACTGAATGTTGCGCACAACGCTGACAATTTGGTCGCCTTTCTAGACACTAATTTTTGAAAAAAAAAAAAAAAAAAAAAAAACACCAAAGTTAAACAGTAAAATTGATGAATGAAGAAAAGGGAAAAAAAACAAACTTTCAGGTTTATAATTTCAAAAAAAACTTTACTATCACTGCCATTCAGTTTTTAAACTTGAACACAATTACCTACAACATCATCTGCCAACCTTTTCCCTTCACAGCGGGTGGCGATATAGCTTGTTCTGGTGTTGAAGAAAATATATTCATATCCGGTAGAAGAGGAACTGCTGCTGTCAAAACATTACCGTTCAATGATGGTTGTGATAACGATGATGATGACGATGATGACAGCAACGATGATGATGATAAGGAAGACGTCGACAATAATGATGAAGAAGATGGTGGTACTGGTGGTGGTAGCGGTAGTTGCGGCGGTGGAGGTGGTCGCGGTGATGATGGTGGTAATGGTAGTGGTGGTGGTAGTGGTGGTTGTGGTGGTGGTGGTGAGGTACTTTCAATTTGTAACAATCGTGAATTTAGTTCCCGTCGTTTGTCAACCATCTGAATTAAAAATTGAATTAAAATATATTTAAAAAACATCTGAGTTAAAATATATTTAAAAAAAAATCAATTCATGTCATCTGATTAATGAAGTTAAATTATATTTTGTAAGCAGATTGATTAAAAAGTGCTGTCGTAACTAACTGCATATTATATACTATATAAAATTCTACTGCTAAGATAATTCCATGTTACCGTAATACTGCTAATATTTCATAGCACCATAGCAATGGTATAGAAACATGAAGCTACGGTATGTTACCGAGGTGCGCTTAAACCATAAATTCGTAATAAGTATTTTCACATATTAAGATATCGATATCATAATATTATTGTGTATTTTTAAAAAAAAGAAAAAAGGGCAGCAAAAATAAAGCAATTGCCAATTGCAAGATGATTAAAAATATGATTTAAAAAAAACAAAATGATGGAATAGTTTTCTATTATTACATAACAAAAAGCAGCTACTATAATTTCGTTATAGTAATTGAAGATCAGTTTTATTATTTTACAGTAATAGAAAACTGTTTTTTTCCGATTTTAAATCTTTCCGCTTTAATTTACATCAATTTTCACTTACCTGGCAATCATTACAGGTACAAAATCGATAAATGCATTCTAATTTATGATTTTTACGTTTTACTTCTAAGCCGTGATTTAGGCAACGTTGACAATAGTACACACGTTTTTCTCCAAATAATTCGGGCAAAATTTCCTCAATATTCATCTGAATGTAAATTGAATATATTCATAAACATAAGTATGCAAGTTCTTCTTAATTCGTGAAATTTCCGTCAACAAATTTTGCATAAGTTCGAATTTTTGATCAAAAATTAGCGTTGAATTTTCAATGCTTAATTTAAGCATTGAACATTTTATGAATGTCAACGATGATGGTCATAATGACTTGTAATTGAATCATATTAAATTTTGGAAAAATTAAGCGAAAAAATGTGAATAAAAGGAATTTGTGGTTGCATAGGAAACAAGCAGCAGACAGCAATAAGTGATGATAACTTAACAAATTAAATTTAATTAAATTTAGTGCAAATCTAATGGTGCAAATTGTGCAAATTTAAATTAGCTTTTGAATAATCAATAAAAATTAAGTCATAAAAGCATGGCGAATTACTACAGTACATTTCGAAACAATGTATAATTTGAACAAGAGAAATTTTATACATTCGTTGCGAAACGAAATTAAATTTTATCAAAAAAATGAACAAATAAATTTTAAAAGTTAAGAAATTACTTTACAGTACGATTCGACCCAAAATGAAATATTAGTTTTTCATCTCTCATTTCAACCTATGTTTAACATTTCTGCATAAATGAGTTGAAAAAAGAGGGAATGAATGCAAAATGGCATTTAATGTAATGAAATAAGTGCTTACATTTGATTTTAAATCGCCACAACTTGGCTCAAAACAAAATTCGAAATTATTTTGAACTAAATGTTTCGATGCAAAATCATTTCAAACAAATGTTTGGCATTCAATTAATAATGAATAAAAAGAAAAAAAAATGCGTGAATATTTTTTCAGCCAAAAAATTCGTATCAAATATATATAATTTAACTTAAATAATTGTTTTCATTGTTCATTTGTCGATGTTCATACAGATGCAATAGTGATTTGAATGATTTTCAACGATTAAACTTAGTCAAAGTATGTTTGTTTATTACTCCATATTTATCGGCAAAACAATCATGATTATGGTTTTGTAACATAACTATCTCAACATTGTCTAATTTTAAAGATATTTATTGGTACATGTGAGCACCACTGCCCATTTATCGATATAATAATCATAATTTTGTCCATTATAATCTTGCTTATCAGAACATTGTCCAATTATAAAGGCGTGTATAAGTAATAATGCATATTTTCAGATATAATAATCACAACTATATATCATGATTAACTTAATCACAATTATATATCATAATTAATTTAAACACAATTATACATAATGATTAACTTAGTCACAATTATATATCATGATTAACTTAATCACAATTATACTATGATTAACCTAAACACAATTATATATTATGATTAACTTATTTTGTTTATAAACATGAAACTTAATCTAAAGTATTGCATTGAAAAAAAAAAAAAAAAATTGGTAAAGAAATATTGCTTGAAAAATGAAAAGTGTATAGAAAATATATCCATATATATATATTGGAAGTCATTTGGATATGCTAAAATTGAAATTGAAATCCTTTCTTTCTTTTTTTTTTTTCTCTATTTCTCTATCTCTTTTTGCTTTTTCACTCTTTTTTTTTCCTTTTTTTCTCTTTCATATGAATAATTTGTCCATGCAAGAAGAGGAACCAATACAATTTTGAAAAGAGTATTTGCAGCAGCAGCAGCAACAGCAAAAGTTTTGTTAAATGTATGAAATAATGCATCAATTGCTCTCAGAGGTACAGAGAATGATGAATTGCTACAGTAATCAAAACTTAATATTGAATATACCAAAAGAACGGGGAATTAGTTGGTAAGGGGCGGGGGAATGCTTACCAATAATGGTATAAAGAAGGAAAAAGGAGGGACAAAAATTGTAAAATATTTTATTGGCTTTTTTGCTTTTCTCTTTCATTTTTCATTCCCTCCTTTCATCCTCCTATTTCAATTCTCTTTTTTTTTTTTTTTTTTGGGAATTATTTAATTTCTCGGTCTATTGATTCATTGATTCATCTAATTTACTTTTCTATTTACTAATTCACATTCAAAGTTTATCAAATTAGTGGAAATTTCTTAACTTATTTATTAGAAAATAACAATAGTCAAAGATGCAAGGAATTTTTAGTAGGAATTTTCGTAAAAATTTAACTAATTTCATTATCAAATTCATTAATTAATTCATTTTAATAATTTTATGTAACATTATTACTTCATTTTTTATTTAACATAGAATTTTAATTTTTGAAAAAAAAAAAAAAAAAAACATTACTGATGAAATTACTAACAAATAGTGATAGAGATAATTAATAATAGCAGTAATAATACTGAATATTTGAAGCATTACAAAATTTAATTTAATTTTAGTTTTAAAAGGCAGTAAAAATACAAATATTGAAGTGTTTTTTTTTTAAAAGAATGTGTCATTTCAATTTAAAATTATTGGTATTAAAAAAAAAAGGGTGAAAAGAGAGAAATATTTTCAATCAATAATCAGGCAGAGAAAAAGTTGGACGAAAAAAAAATTATCAGAAATCAGTCAAGAATTTAAAAAAAATTAACTTAAAAAGATATATAATTTTAAAAGAAGAAAAATGATGTAGAGAGGCAAAAAAAAAAGAGAAAAAGAAAAAGAGAAAGTAAAAGAGAAAATATAAAAGTGAGAGGTGGATCAAAATTGCTCTTGCAATTTTTCGTCTTTTTTTTTTAAATTCCTATTTTTAATGGATAGAAAATTAGGCTATTAATTTTGATTGAAAATAAAAAAAAAAAAAACGAATGTAAAAGCACTGTTTCTATATTTAAATATAAAATATGTATGATATACAGAAAATATAGCAAAGCAAGCTAATCTATCCATTCATTCATTCGTTTGTGTACATTTTTTTTTGGGAAGTATGAAAATTTTTGATTGACCAAACATAGGCATAAAAAGGCATTTGTAATTTCCGGAATTGTCCAAACCTTTCTTCCATTCGTCATTCATCAACCATTTTCTCCTTCCTTTTTTACTTTTTCTTTTTTCTCATTTTTCCATTTTCTATCATTCCTTCTATTCCAAAAAAAAAAAAAAAAAAACTTTTAGAAAATTTGAGGGTTGTAAGCTTATTAAAATTTTTATACGCAAATATTTTTTTTTTCTATTGCCTAATTTTTACTTTGATGAAATTGAATGACTGAAATGATCAAAATCAAGAAGCATTAAATACATTTAATAATCTGAATTCAAATAATTGTCAATTAAATTGAAATACTTTATTGAAAAATTTTTGCATGAAATATCTATTCCAAAACTCCTGTGCTAAACACTCGCTAAACATTCATTTAATTTTAATAAAGAAATAAAAAATAAATATTAAGAGTACTTTTCTGCTATAATATATTTTGCCTTTTATTGCCTATGAACAAATTCATTTATTTAAATGTCAGAAATTGATCTTTTGTAAAAGCAGCGATTTTTTAAGTAAAGCATATAACCAAAATAAGGTATTGATGTAATATTATGACAAGTTATACTTATCCAAATTTCAATCATCAATTTTTGGCATATTTCTATGCAATGTAGATTTATTCCGCACTTTTTCATATATCACATCAATACATTAATTTCCTATTTAATTTTTGATCATGTTAAAGTTGACAATTGCAGCAGATATGGCACGTTTAATTCAAATAATTGAAAATTTCAGAAAAATTTACTGAAATTAATCAAAGTTTAACATTACCATATTATTAAGATGTGTACTATATAAAAGCAAATAGCTAACTAAAAGAAAGTTAAAATTTCATTTAGAGATTTCATAACGGTGATAATTAACACGACAATCAATTATTTCATAATTCAACAGTTTAAGAAATTTTTCAAAAAAATGTCCAGTTTAAAAACAATTTTGAAATTAAATAAATCAGCTGTTTATTTTCTGTTTCATTTTTATTTATTTAAGTAAACTAGTTCAGAGAGTAGGGAAAAGAAACAACTCTACGATGAATTATTGTCCAATTTCAATTTAAAAACTATTTCACAATTTAGTATTTATCTTTTTTAAAAAAGATTTGGAAAATTTTTCAGCAATTTATAAAAACAATAGTCTTTCGATAGCGATAGAATTTTTCGATGCATCAAAATGAATAATTACAGTACGGCGAAGCGTCTTTGAATTTTGCAAATGTAAATTATCACCAATTTTGGAAAGCCAAATGATTAGATGTCTAAATGTGTGAGATATTGAAATTTAATTAGGAAGTATCATTTACTTAGAATAACAAATTATTTTATTGTCAGATAGAGTACGACAATATTACAGTGTAATTAGATTAAATTTTTTAATTCATGCACACTAATTGCACTAATCGTTCCCTTCCAGCAATTTTAATTTATCACGGAGATATTCGTTTTTCATTTAAAGATCAGCATGAAGATATGGCAATATTTGCCTGAAATAATGAAAGTTCTGGAAAAAATTGTTTCTAAAAATTTAATGTAACACGAAAAGTTTTCAAAAGCCCGAAAAGATTTTGTCCACTTTTACTTACCCTCAGTATAATTAATCTTCTTATCATTGGTTATTAATTGTGCTTAATGCTAAAAGCTGAAATAACAATTTTGTGGAGTAAGTTCAAGAAAAAAAATCCCAATGGATTATCGCGACCAAATATACTGAGGATACTGTAGCTAAAATAGCGACATAAAAGATTAAATGCATGGTGGACGTCGGTAAGCAAAATTAACCAAATAGTGCCCAAAAGCGTATTACATGAAACTATTTTGTGGTTGAATAACTGAAATCTTGGAATTTTATAAATTAAGGTTTTTAATCGTGCCGCATCAAGAAATTAATCTCAAAGTTTTTCTAGATTATTTTTTGTTTTTGAAATTGTCTAGCAATTTTCATAATTAATTATTTCAAAAATCAATTAAAATTTAAGTGAAGAAATGATTATTTGCAAAATTTTGCGCAGAAAACTTTTATATTTTTCCTTTATTTACACCCTGTAGACATAAACTTTTTTCTGGAGCAATTAATGATATAAAGAAAAAAAATAGAAATAAACAAAATTACATCAAAGCTAATTGCTAATTGAAACTACAAACAATTTTTATTTGTCTAAGATGTCAGTAAGCGAACTTTATGCAGAAACGTTTTAAGTGAAGAAAGCGGCACAATTATCAGCAATTTGTTTGTCCATTTCTCATATGAAAACTTTAATCATAAAAAGATAGGAGTGAATTTCCTCAATCCAAAAAAATTTTATTCTTATCGAAATGAAAAAACAAGCTTTTCTTCTACATCCATGAAAAAATAAAACTTTATGAGGACATATTAATTGATGCTAATTTTGTATGAGAAAATTTTCCTTCACATAATTCTGGTCTCACTTAATATTTTTGGACATTTTATGATTATCCAAAAAAGTAATGATAAAAATGCTTTCATGTATCAGTAATAGCAAAGAATCTTTCTGATTCATTCAATTAATAATGAAAATGCTTTAACAAAATTAAGCTTAAACAAAATTTAACAAAATTAGGCCTAAATTAAAATTGAAAAAAAGTTCGGTCTAAATTAAAATTTTAAATTCTAAAAAAATGTTGCTCTGTGAAGAAAGAAACATTGGGTGATAGCATTTGAGTATTTTTTTTATTTTTGTCCATTACCATTCTATTACTTTAGATGATTGCTAACCCAATTTTACAATTTTTGTAATAAAATTAAAATGAAATTTTCTCACGAAAAAGCGTCAGATGAAACGCAGCGAACAATTCCTGTTTATTGTATTAATCTCTTGTGATAATGAATTAAAAAATACCACATTAAATTCTCATTTAATTGGAACTTCAGTGCTTCAGAAAAAAAAAAAAAAAACTTCAAAATAACAAAAAAAAATTAAACTTAAAAAATTAGCTTTAAAAAAGAAAAATAATGAAGGACATATTAGCAATTTCTTATCGTCAAAGAGTAATTTCAATTAATTCCAACCATTCATAAGTTAATGCCCACACATATGTATGTACAGGAAATCTTTGTTATTATTTCGCGCATTAATAACCAAATAACATCATCTAGCAAGAATTAGTTGAAAAAAATTTCTTTTATATTTTCATTACGATTCAATTAATTATCTATCATCATATCATCATCACTCATGTATTGTTATGACCGAGGTGAAGGTTAAATTGACAAAAAAAAAAAAAAAATTGCTGAATATACAAAAACTAGAAAAACTTGAGAAAAAAGATTTCATAATTTCATCAAATAAATTACATCGAAAAAGACTGAAAGAAAAAAAACGAAAAAAAAAATATATTACAAAATTTATTATGACAGAAGAAAAGAATGAAAGAATGAAATATTCAGAGTTTTTTTTTTCAAAAAAAAAAATCATTGAATCGAAAAAATTTTCCATTCAAAATATTTGACAATTAAAAAGGAAAATTTTTTGCTTTCTCTTTTTTTTCACGAAGAAATATTTTGAAAACAAAATCAAAAAAAAAAATTATTACAAATCAAAATTGTGAAATGAAGAAAAAATTTTTTGATATACGGTAAATGAAATTGAATGAATAATTTTTTCATTTTTTTTCATTATTCAATAACTACTCAATCTCAAATGAAACATATACATACATAAGTAGGCAGATACAATAACGATATGAAATCATCATTTTCTCTTCTTTCTCTTTCTCTTCCTCTTTCCCCGGCATTCCTTTTTCCCTCACCCGCCTTCCGATACAAAAAAAATTGGGGAAATAAGCGCGGAAGGGCGGGAAAAAATACGGGACAAAAAAGCTTCCAAATTTTTTTTTCATTATAATACAAATTTGATCGCTTCGTTCCAATTTTTTTTCCACGGCTCACAATTATGATAGGATTTTGGTTAATTAAAACTTCCCATTTTGATGCTCCTTTTAATGTTGCCGTTGTTTTTTTCAAAGTCCGTAAAAAAAAAGTTGCATTGCAATTTAAAATTAGATTTATGATATTATTTTTTACGCATACATTTAACAGAATTTAAATTGAAAAAATTCATTTAATATTTTTGTGAATGAATTTGGCAATTTCAAATAGAAAATTTGTACGAAAAGAGCAATTCAACAGGTTTAAAGTCCGCTATTGCAAGCAAAAGATTCGTTCATTTAACCAAAGGTGCAAGAGTTTCAGGATATTGCGGGGCTGAAAAATTGCTTTAAAGTCAGTTAACAGATGTCCGCAATACGATTAGAACAATACCTTTTCTTTTTTACGATTTTATTTTTCTTGAATTTATTAATTGCTGACCGAAAATTTGTAAATGACAAAATTTTGTTTTATTTCTTGAATTAAAATTTCACGAAGAAACTTGAAAAATTTTTGGTGCAGAACGAATTTCAATCAATCACAATGAATCTGCTGATATCGTGTTAAATTGTTGAAATAAAAATTTCAAATTCAAATTTTTTTTTTTGCCGTTTGAATTTCATGCTATTGCAGTGTTAAAATTTAAAATGGAATGAGGAATTTATAACAAGTATAACAAGTTCTGACAACAAAATTGTTAAAGGGGAACTGTCAGCTTGAATAATCTCTGAAATTTCATTTTTCAAATTTACGAGATAAAAAAAAAAGTTTTAAATTTCGTCTTTCTAAATAAATCTAGGTTAGATAATGAAAATACAGACATTGACAAAAAGCACCAATAAGATTGAATACTATTTGTTCATAAAACTCATTTTCTAGGTACAGACTCTATCTATCCAGTAATAAGTATCATCTGAGATTGAATGGATATGTGAAATTGATCCAAAGCGATCATCATGATAGATATGGAATAGTGGGATTTATCACAATGCTTTATCACAATGATTTATCACAAATAAGTATTATCCAGTAATAAAAATGAATAATAAAAATGAAAGTATCCATGATAAAATATTATTTAGACTGAAATTAAAAAAAAAAAAAATGCCAAAAACAAACATCGAATTGACCAACCGATAAGCGATGAAGCTAATTACTTGAAAATACAAAATGAGAACAGACGAGTAAAAAGGAATGATCTAATTACAAATAGTGATAGTAATGGCGATTTCGCTTCAGTGGAAGAAAAAACATAGCAAAGGGCAAAATTCAACAATGGCAATTAAAATGGCCCGAAAAAACATTGAATCTTTTTTCTACAACGACCACACACATACACTCATGCATACATTATCCATAGGTTAACACAATGACATCCACAAGATAAAAAAAAAAAAAAATCCAAATTGTTAATTAATTAATGCAGAGATTTCTTGCAATCTTTCCTTTTAAATCAATTTTTCTTTCTATTTAAATTTTTTCTTTTGTTTCTAATTCATTTCAAATTTCAAATTTAGAAAAGTGGAAATTTCTATTCGAAAATTTTCCTCTTTTAATCTACAAGACCATTTTCTCTTTCTCTTTCTCTCTTTACATCTCTGTCTTTTTATGAATATTATTTTTCTTCGTTTTTGATATTTATTGAAAAAAGAAATAAATTTATATCACTCTTTTTCATTTCATTTTTTTTTTCACTAGCTTGAAATGTGCAACAAATCCTTTTCATTGTTGAATGGAAACGGTATGTGGAAACATTTCAACAGAAATGATAATCATTAAAGAATATGGTAAATATATGTTTCGTACAAAAATACAATAACTTTTTATGAAAATAATTTATCACATGAATACTTAAATTTTAATCTGAAATGCATAAATTTTACGTTCACAAATATGTCACGTGTTGTACGTTATAAATGAATTTTGTGACGTGAATTCGTGACATAAATTTTGTGACATGAATTTGATACATGAATTTTGTTCACAAAATTTAATACATGAATAGAAAATTTTCAATAATTTTGTTCGTAAATATATAAATATAAATTTTATACGTAGTACATAAATTTTCAAGAAATGGATAAATTTTAATACATAAAAGCAAATAAATTTTACTCTTTATTCTATTAATTTTTTAAAATAAATATTATTAATTAGAAATCAATTGTTTAAATTTTTTACATAAATTTGAAATAAAAATAAGCTTCAAAGCTAAAATATATACCTATGAGACTGCAGATGTTTTCGGTTTTTTTTTTCTGGATCGTTTTACTTGGTGGTCCTTTTTTTTCCAAGCATTGAAAAGCTGTGAAAAATACCTACCAGACTGAATAAGATGAAAAAAGAGCTAGGGTAGAGGCAGAGAGAGAGAGAGAGTGGAAGAGAATGGAATATAAATTAAATCCATATTATCTGATGGACGGAAAAGAGGCAAAAGGAATTGAAAAAGAATATGAAAAAAACTAATGAAAAGTTAGAAAGAATGAAAAGACAAAACAATATTATTTGGAATGAAAGAGGAAAAAAAGAGAAGAAAGAGAGAAATTTTTTAAATCAGTTTAATTACAAATTTTGAAAAAATGCAAATGAAGCAAACAATAAATGTATATGGTAATGGATGAGGAAGATGAAGCATGGATGAAATAAAAATATTGCGAAAGAAAAGAAATTGAGAAAAGTGAAAAAATTATAAAATGAAATTTCAATTCATAATTGAATTATTTGACCTTCAAAAAAAGGGGAGATAAAAGGTAAAAAAATATTCGCTTTTTTCTATAAATATATTTAGACGAAGTGAATGAAATGATTGATGACAGAAAGCTATTGCACTGACAAATTTATGAAAGTAAAATTGCTCACATTTTGTTGTTGTGGATTGTAAAATTTCATTTCAATACGTCAAAATTTTTTTTTTCATATTTGAAATATAAAGAAAGGGCGGAAAAAAAAATTTTAATTTTAATTTGTTTTCAATATTTTGCAAATATATACATATAATGTATCAGTGATCATTGATGTTTCTGGATGAGAAAACGTATACAAAATTTATTTAATTTAATTAAGGCATTATGCCTATTATTTATTAGATGAAATTTAAAATTTAATTAAAGAAATATTCTTTCCGTTTCCTTTCTCACTTCTAATTTATTTGAAATTTAAATTATAACCCTGTCGAGGAAATTTTCGTTTTCTCAATAATACGTTTTTCGCTAAAATCTCGATTTTAATTTATAATATTACTTCTTATTTCAATTAAACAATTTCACAGCATTGCATATTAATAAGTGCAACACAAAAGAAATAACGTTCTTTTTTTATTTTACTGTACAGTACATCAGATATAATGTAAAATATTAAATACAGTAGTAATTATAAGGACGCTATTGTAATTTAACGTGGAGTTGAAAATTTAAATAGAATTTCAAATTTAAAAAATAATATAACATATTTTAAATATGAAATATTGGGATTCAAAATGGGATGATAAATTTCTTCTATGGTAAGGTAAATGGCATACTTTTATTGATTTAAATATTTGATAATTTTAATATTGGATTATTTTTCTCATGCAAAACAAGAAGTGAAAAGCAGACTATATGCAATTTTTCCACCGTATTACATGCTGATTACTATATGCTATTGTATTAACACCGTATGATTAGCAAATTTTATAATTGATTTCAGCATGAGAATATAATCACGAGGCTTATTGTTGCGTTAGAAAACTTGTTGCTATCAAATCTTATTTTAATAAGAGAAAAAGAAAAAAGCAATAATTAGAAGAATTATTTAAAATTACTTTTTCCAATACTTCATAAAGAAGAAAAGAACTCTCCTTCAATCTTTTTTTTTAAATTAATTTAAGTAAAGAAAAACATTTTATGGATGCATATACATACACATTTTTCTGTTTCATCTATTCTTTTTCAGATAGTCACTTTTTTCCCTTTAATAGCTTTCTCCTTGAAATTTAAATTCAAGAAAAAAATTGATTGCTATTCTTTTCATTGGATCATTTATTATTTTTCTCTCTTTTTGCTTTTTCAGTCTTTTTCAAATGACAAAACTGAAAGCTTTTTTTTTTTCGCGCTAAATCTAGCAATGTAAACTATAACAGAATCAGTGCATTAGTAAATTTTGTTCATTTTTATTAAATTTAAAGAAAAATTTTTTGTCAATAGTCAGGTAGAAAATAAAATAACAAAAAATCTTTTTCATTTTGCGAAAATAATAATTGCATAATGTGACTTGTTTTTTTTTGATAATTGCAAGGAATAATTTAATAAATGCATTAACCATTAAATTTCGAAGAGTGCAATTTTTCATTTTCAACAAATACACTATTTTCCAAATGATTTCTACTTACCGTACAAGTGCTTTCTGTTCAAAAAACAGCAAACTTTTCTCATCCAAAAAAGAAGTTTATGAGTTTCTTATTTATTTTTTTTCATTTCTCTCCATCTTGCAAACAATAAACACATGTAGGTTATGCATTTCCGTACTTCGTAGACTAGCTATAAAATATTTGAATATTTTTTTGTGAAAACAAAATGCAATGTATAAAAACATAAAATTTGATATAAAAATTCGAATTTTCCTTCATTTTCTAGCAATATTCATCTGCTACATATCTCATTTGATTTTTGTACTTTATATTGATAAAAATCAAATATATTAATTTAAGTCTTTCTAATTTAATTTCTTATCAATTAATGTTTAACGCTTTGTTGCGTCAATGGACACATTAAAGCAATGATTGTAGGATAGAAACTAAGATATAACAAGTATTTTTTGGCTGCAACTCAAGTTTTCTATTACGCAGTTAGCATTACTTGATAACACTACCAAATGTGTTTGACCCCAATGTACTCTTAATCAAACATATTCATTCAGTTCGTGAATTTTCTTGCTTTTACTAAAAAGCTCATTCATTTGATATAAAATTGATGCTGCAATAAAGTAATTTAGTCTTTAACAAAATTTAACCTTTTTAAAGTTATCAAATGTAGTCAGTCATTTTCAACTATTTACTCTATTGCCGAATATTCAATCATTTAGATCACCCGGAATTCAATCGAATAGTTATGCTGCCCAATTGCAATCTTAACTTTGTTCAATCTTAATGTGTTTCTGATCAAATTTTAATCTGAACCAAATTATACTCTATCGAAATTTCAACAAATGGCACTTCCCGTTTACTAGAAAAAGATTACCAACTTCTTTTTAAGCAGAATGATATCAGGAAATGAAAGCATTTCAAATATATTCAAATACATTTTTTCATTTTGCTTTCCTTCACAGACAGTACAAAATTTATTTGACGGAACAAGTATACAAATAAAGATTTGCGAAAAAAATGTCTTCAAATTTTGAAAAATAAAAGAATTAAGTATTGATTGAACTACTGAGTTAGCCAAAAACGAATTAAGTAGATTACAATCATAATCTTTCAGGTAAACTTTTATTTAATTTTTCAAGCGATCATTTAATATTTGTGAAAAAGAAAAAAAGCAAAAGAAAAGATTAAGTCAAAAACATTCGATTACCGATGCAAAATAATGGATCTTCAATTCTAAAAATATTTTTCCTTTTTCTTTGTTTTTTAATTTAAGCTAAAAGAAGAACTTACTTTCAAGCTAAACAAAAAGAACTTTGCTTCAAGAAAGAATAATGTGAACAATTTAATTAATAAATAACAACTATTCAATTAATAGCAATCGGTAAAAACGAAAATAAAATAAAAATTTTGTATTTGAAAAAGGGTTTGAATAAAATTTATGTTTGAAAGAAGATCCAGGCAGAATTGCAGCTATGATTTTAACGTTAGGCTCGATACGTAAATTTACTATTATTCGTATATCTAGCGTCCGTGATATATCTATCATAAAGTTTGGTTCATATATGAGAGTACATGAGAAAAACAAACTAAATCATAAAGTTAAAAAAAAGACAAAAAAATCGGAAAGATTTTATTTTAACATAAGCAATCTTAATTTTATGCAGACAGACACACACATGCAAATTTATGTTTGTGTATGACAAATAAATACAAAACTATAAATGGATGGAAAGCGTGAAAAAAGAGAGGAATGTATTAGATAGTTTTGAAAAGTATTAATACAAAAAACTATCATCTGGTCGGGAGAGCGATTAATTGTCTAATTTGCTTTTGGGCCAAGAAAACAATTCATCTAACTGGCAATGAACAAATTCGATCGATGTCATACATAACAATATGTGATGCGATAGAAATGGTTTTCGGATTGAAATGAATTAATTTGAAATTGAGTCGCTCTTAATCGACAACATATTTTTCAAGCAATGGGAGTGTGAAATGTGAAAGAGCGAGGTGGGAAATGAAAAAAGAAAAAAATTCTTTTTTTAGGGGAAAAAGAAAAAAGTTTAACAATTTAAGTTCGTAAATTTGCTTACATAAATTAAAAAAAAATTTCCATTGGTTGTTCATTTTAAAAGGAATTACCATCTTTTTTTGTGGTTTTTACTTTCGTTTGTTTTGAAAAATTGGATTCATTTTTTGCTTGTTCGTTCATTTATCATTTAAAATATTAATTTCAATTAATTTTTGAGCACTGGAAATAATTCCAAAAGTGCACATATCCAAAAGAAAATGAAATATGGTTGTTGAAACTTGATTAATTGTATTATGGAACATAATACCAATTTGCTTCTATATGCACATATAAGAATAACTTAGTAAACTATTTTCAGTCTGCAAAATGTATTTCAAGAAAATATTCTGTATGAATTAATTAATTTCAGCATTTGATGTCAAAATACTATTAAAACTTACTCTAAAATACAGTAGAATATAGTAAAAGATAATGGCCAGCAATATTGTAGAATGACATTTACAGTATGATTTGCTAAAAGAAAGTAACAAAATGGGAATATTTAATAGATATAATAGTTATATAGCATAATACTTATAGCAGTGTAGAAAAGCAAGAATACAATAGAATATGAGGCGATATGCATAAAGTATACAGTAATTGTACATGAAAGCTTGTTATACCGTTATGGTTATATATACTTTCGTTATATATTGTACAGTAAAACAATAGAAACATTTTTTGCTTATTAAATATGTCAAGCGAATAAAAGTATAATTACGTACAAATCGCTAAATGCGACACAAAATTATATATTTAGAATACAGTAAATACAGTATGCGTGATTATACTACGGTATAATGCGTCACTTAAATGTGATATTTATCATCAAAAATAACATACTGCAGCATCTGCACGATCCTATTCAAACTATCTTATAATATCAAGTATCTTTCTAATTTTATAGAAAATGATATGAATAAAAATATTACAATTAAAAGATGATTTGTGTACCGTCGATTAGAAATGCTGAATTAGAATCCGTAGAACTTTCACGGTTGACTTTGGATTTCGATAGTTATTGAGCTGTTTATTACAAACTGGAAGAATGATAGATAAGAGAAAGAAATGAAAACATGAAAAAGATAAATTAAATCAGGCGTAGAAAAAAAACGAAAAAGTAAAGCAAAGAGAAAATCATTATCATCAACGCTGAAAAAGTATTTGGTGCAAAACTAAGCTTATTTGAATTAAACATTCTCGAAAATCTTATAGAATTTTTTTTTTCACTTCACAAATATCATTCACATTAATATCAATAATAATCAAGTTTTGGGTGCATATCCGTGCTACATTAATACTATTAGCATTGTCAAACATGGCATAATATGTGATCGAATATGATAATATTGCAATGAAATCACGATTATGCAAAGATATAAGTAAGAATCTTGCAAAATAAATGATAAATGATTGAATTATATCCTTGGGAAATCCGATTGCATTAATTGTCATTAATTACAGTGGACGGGATTGTGAACAAATTGAAATTTCGCACAATTTGGGATAAATGTAGAAGACGAAATCAGATTTTATGGAATGCAATAAAAATCAATCATTGCTTTCATGTTCAAATTTAATAGCACTTTTTAACAAATAAGATAATTCAGCAACTATTTGAATCGTATTTGGCACCGCAACATGTATAGACTTCTCTTCTGTAGCGAAGAAAAATTTAAAGCATGACATTTAAATGTAATTAACAATTAAATTGATGAGAAAGTTTTTGTTTCAATAAGTTTTTTTTCTGTAATTAAACGTTTAATGACAAATAGTAATCAGCGCCATATGTGACATCTTGTCAAATGCATGCAGAAACGAAAGCAACCAAATAATTAAGCAGGACTTTTGATTTTTTCTGTTCTTAAATTTAATAGTAATTTTTTTGGCACTGTTGTTTTTTATTGAGTTAGATGTAAATGCTTTGATAATCTTTAAGGGTAAAACTTTTTGCTTTCAATTTGAAGTCAAAATTATTTACAACTCGAAATTGAATTGCTCAGGGAAGTTATAATACTTCCAAAAGTTAATGAAAATCGATTTGAAATGCTATTTTGCATTATTTGCTTGCAAGGTTACTTTTTTGCTTCCAATAATGTTAATGCTTGCTTTTTCCATCCAAACAAATTGTAAATTAGCAATGTGGGTGGAAAAACTCATTCAACTGCAACAAAATTTTTTTTCAAATTATGGAAATTTTTTGAACATTTTATTTTGAGACTTTTTGGGATATTTTGTTTTTTTACATACGCTAAATTATGGTAATTGCTCATTCTGCATTTAAATAGACCATATATCAATGATAAAGAATTATATTTGGTGGATATTTACTAATAAGTGCTTTGTGCGAAACAACTTCATTGTCTAAAACAAGTCATGTTTTACAAATCGGATCATATCGGTCAGATATACTGAAAAAATAATACGAAATTACAATAATCATTATAATGAATATTATTTGAATGAAATGTTGATACGGATCTTCCTTATTTACTCTATTTAGTTTTTCTGCCTTTTTATGAGTGAGTATTTATTACTGCCATACAATAACTAATTCATGCGAAGTGGAAAAATGAGAAAAAATGACAACAAAAACTGAATAGATGATCACATGTCTGATGTGCTGCATATGAACAAGATCAACAAGATCAATCTACCTATATCGTGGAGTTAGTTTGTAATGAACTGAAACATTTATGCAAATTAGATGGAATACTCTGGTGATTTTTAGGATTTGCAATTAAAGCGCAATTAATCATTACCGTTTCAGTCAAACTCTAGCATATGCTAATCGTTGTTTGTAACATTTGTGACATTTGTTTGTAACAGTCCTTCCTTTTTAAGCACTAGAACTTTAACATTTTCTTTGACAACAAATGAAAGATGGCTTTTATACTTTGGCAATTGGAAAAAATAGTTGCGCTTTAATCATGAGGATACGGAAGTTTTTTCAGATTTTTTTAGATTCTGATAAAGTAATGATCCTCGAAATTGCACAAATTGTGAAATTATGATAACACAGCTGAAAGGCAATGTTTACATGCCTGAAAATATTGCATTGGTTAAGAGAATTTTCAATGAAATTATTCGACCCTTTCAAAGCTGTTTCATTTGATGCATGATAGATCTATTCCGTTGTTGATCCGTCCTCTAATAATATAACGAATCAGTGGAAAGCTATCTAATCTCTGAAGCACGAACTTTGGTATTTTGTTTGACTTCTGCAGCTAAAGTTATTGTTTTTGCAAATTCTGTTATTGATAAATTTTGAAAGAATGATGCATGCATAATTGTAAATTTTCAAGCTTTAACTTTGATCAGATTGGTGTTTTAAAGTAGTTTATGTGCCAATAAATTTTATCCAAATTTGAAAACTTTAACCAGTTTGGAATCATTGGTAAATTGATCCATCAAATGGATTCAGTGAGCACGCATTCTTACAAAAACTTGTAAATTAAAATTCTTTAGAAATTTCGCAAACTTTGCATACTTTGCATTATATAGTTTTGTTGCCTAGCATTAAATTTTGCGACATCACTTAAAATAAATGACAATAAAGCAAAGCAGACATTAACTAATACAAGTCTGTGTTGTTAGGCGCAATACGTAACTACAGGTAAAGTGCTAAAAATATAACTGGTAAAAAGAAGCAACACATGTACACCTTATTGGATGCAATGTGCCACTAACTACAAAATATGGTGTAAAAGCAAACCACAAATTTTCCTTGTTAAAAGCAAAATGTCACCAGCTGCAATACAGCAATTAAAGCAAGGAAAATGAAATGTTGAAGACTACAAAAACTCATAAAACAGGAAGATTGTTTTTTTGCAAAGGTTGCCTTCACATCAGAAATTAATAATAAGATTCTGAATCATTGCATTTTCTTAACATTGAGACTAAAGAATTATCTCCGTTTGGGTCAAACATTTAGGGTAGTAGGTCAAAAGCTATTCGAAGGAAGAAATGTACAATGAGAAGTATCTTAAAAATGAAAACGCCATTCTTTCTTTTGTTGCAATAGTTTCAGCTATACAGTGAAAAGTTAATAATTCTATTTCTGTGTTTAAGAAAATGATTTTATATATTGTATTTCAGTAAAGCTTTGTCAAATTAATTTTGATTTTTGTCTACATTGTCTCAGAAATTATTCTTGCTAAATAATCAAATTTCAATTATAAATTCAATATGCTTTGATGACTGTGTTAAAGATTATTTAGGAAAGACTGAAGACAACTAGGCTGTAACAAGCAGAGAGAGGTTGATTAAAATAAAAAAATCAGAAGCCAACTAGCCTGCGATAATGAAATTATCTTTATCTTGGTCAAATGGTCATTGGATCAGACATAGAAGCAATGATTTAACTCGCAATCCAATCATACGGGCAGAATTTTCAGCTATTCTGAATCAGGATATTTCATATATTGGCAAATTTAACTAGTGGTCTATTATTTCTTCATATAACTACAGAAGTATATAATATTTGTTCTTGTATTACTAAACTGGTTTAAATCGCAAAAGTTGAATTATGAATAAGCACCCATACTTCTTATCATTAATATTTTCAATTTCATTGACAGCTTGGTTTCAATTTCAGTATATTTTATTGCTGAAATTGTTTTCTTTCTTTTGTTACATGGTTACTGTTATGAGAAGCTATGGAAAGTCATATCTCTTCACAACTTCTAGAGTATTTCACTTTAAACAAGAAAACAGATAATTCAGCTTTTGAATATCTGGAATCGCTTGAAAATGAACTACAGCGTTGAAAATAGTCCAAAATTCTCTCGATTGTCGAGGATCATCACTAAAAGTGGGTAATGACAATTTTGTTAAATTGACGGTGGGGTAAGGAGCTGGTTTTGACGGCTCTATTTGTTGAAAATTAGTTCTATACATGGTTAAAGCAATACTTTCATTTACTTCCATTTTCATGGATTAGTTTGAAAATCCTTTTGTCTCCTTTCGTATATCTACATACTTTTCCCCTCCTTCCTTTCTTCTTGTCGTTAACGTTACAATCAGTCCTTTGAATATATCGCAATCGCTTCTCATTTGCTGATTACAATTTCTATTCGTAGGATTTTATCTTCCGTGATTCGTTTCCTCATTTCGTATTCGATCAAGAGGTCTCAGACCTATTGTTTTCACATTTTGAAGTGAATTTCCTTATTTTTCTGTTTGCCGGTTCGACACTTGACGATATTAATGTTTATGTAACATGATCTACTTTATGTGGTAGCATAACTTTGTAGTTTTAATTTAATTTTATTCAATGCTTAAATCATATTATTGGTTCATCATATTATTGGTTCATTTAGAAAAAAAAAAGTATAATAACTATTAATTAGTAGTGCAATGATTTTTATCTGTACTTGAAAAAAAACAAACTGTCAACGTTAAATCTTTCTCTGTTATGTTATGATAATTCGAGCGCTAAATGATGGAGTAATAGTTACTAAGTGAAATCTTACCTATATTCTGGATCGGTATTACATTTTCCTTCGATCAATGAGGATTAGATAAAATGATAACCTTGTAAAATGTTGTTTAACAAATATGAATTTGAATATACGCTCAACAAGCTTTATTTTTGTTTTATTTGTCGATTTACTTCGTATATGCAAGGACTTAAATCACACAAAATTCGTCATTAGTACTTAATGACACACGTTAACAGGGACGCTGATAGATTACCCACCAACCGGAACAATTAACAACTACTACCACTGTTATTATTACTATTGCTACTGGTGCTACTGGTGCTAATTAGAGATTCTTGTTTGATTGCATTTTTCAATTTTCAAATGTAGAAATTTTGCAAAATTTGAAATTCAATTTGAAAAAGGAACCAACGTATTTGCTATCAATGTAGAAAGTGTGACTTACCGTTTTTTCTCTCTTTTTTTTTTTTTTTTAGGGAAACGTAGAAATAAAAAGCACGAATGTTTTTGTCTGTTCCAATCATCAATTCATTTGTGATGTACCTTATCGATGCGTGTATGTGTCGCTGTCCACACAATTGTTGCGTCACAAATCGAATTAAAAATGAAAATACCGGTCTTATGAATACATCAACTATCTTTTAAATTTGTCCGCACAAAAATTTTAATTTCTAAGTCTTTACACATCTTTAAATTTTGTTCCCATTATTTCATACCTTTGAACATTGCAACCGTGTCAAATAATTATCGCACATAAGCAATCAATGAGTATATATATATATATTATTCCTAGAAAAATTATCAATTATATTTTAAGTATTTCATTTCTTTCATTTTTAAGACTCAAATAATTTTGTCGCGAATATCCGAGATCTCTTTTTCAATTTCTAAGTAAGCTTCATCAATTTGCAAATCGTTTGATGCACTAAAGAACGGATTGCATTTTGATAACTGCTTCTATTTGAATTTTGTAATTTAATTAAAAAAGAATTCTAATAAATTTCAACTTTTATCACGTTCCCACTTTTTTCTCATACATTTTTTATAAGAAAAATTCTTATTTTTTTTTGCGATATTTTCTTTCCGTCTTCAATTCATTAATTATTTGCTGAATAAAATGTTTCGGTGAATATAGTAGTAAAAATTTGAACAAAAGATAATGACTTGAAAAAAGAAAAATGGACGAATTGACACAATATTTACTTACAATTTAAATAAATTTGTTTGTTTTTAATTTCAATTTTATTCTTTGTTCAGTCCATCAAACCGTGTCGTCTGTCAACTGTCCATGCATCCTACTTTTTCCCTTTCTTGTTATTTACTTGCTTTTCTTCTCTTTTTTTCACTCTCCATCATGACAATCATTTGATTAATTAGCAATTAAAAGGTGCCCATAAAATCCTGTTCGGGCAGATCAATAAAATGATAAATAGAATAAATAATTCGAATTTAAATGATTGTCACAACAATGTGAAAATTATTTATTCAAAGTGACTGATTATTTATTTGAACATTTTGTATGTTGAATTTAATCACGCAAATTTGTAGCAAAAGTTTCAACAGAAGTTTTAATTTAGTACAATAGTGCTTTTTTTCATTATGAATTAGATTGATATTGTTAATCAAATATAAATGTTCAAAGAAGTCAAGGATTTCCGATATATTAATTAATGTTTTCTCATTGTCAATTAGAAACCATCATTTTTTAAAACTTTCAAGAACAATTGACGAATACGAATTTTTATGCAATATTTTGTTATGAACATTATGTTCTATTTTATTACGACTTTTTGTCAGGAATGTCAACTTGAAAACCAGTATAATGCTCATTTGCCACTGTCATTGCTGTTATAATATCATCATTAGAATGGCTTTTAAGTAAAATTATAAAAATCATGGCATTCATATTTTTCGAATACTTTTATTGCTTTGAATTATTGATTCATTTTGTATTGTTCAAATAGTAGCGAAAAATACGTGTGATAAGATCGTGAAAACTAGTGTAGATAAGATCGTAAAAAGTAAGTGTGATAAAATCGTGAAGAAGACTGAAAAAAGATGCAAAAAATCATGAAAATTGCTACGTCGCAAGTTTTACTATCCTCAATGAGTTTATCGCAATTAACAGTTTCTTATTTATCTGAACTATGCGAAATTGAATGATAAAAGTTCATATTTTCATGCAACTATCGTCAACGATATTTATAAGCGATTTGTGAATGATATGAAATCGACGACATATTTCACACCAACACCAATCACAGAGAATGAAATAGCTGGAGCTGAAAAAATTCGGTAGCATTTTCAAAAATTTCAAGTTATTTCAAATGACAGAATTATTTCGGTGCTAGCAAATATTGTTGTATTCAATAACACAGAAAATATTTTTCCATGTATACCGTGATGTTATTGTATACGGTTAATACAGATAACATTATTATAAGTTATACTATGCAAATCTTCCACTATGTATATGTTGTTATATGTATTACCATAATAAATATTTCTTCATGTACAGAGTAAATGTAAAAAAATGAAATGACGGCTTAATTAGAAAATACTGGAACGGTAAATGTTAAAATATATCGCATTTCTCTTGCTAAAAAACAGTTTATCATATACATAACAAAAGATTCACATAAAAATTACAGTATACCGATGTATATACTGATTATGTTGTAATTTACCTAATGTACCATAATTTATACATATCATTTACAGGAAAATAATTGATGATATTCCGGAATCATTAAATACAAAATTTTATTTGGCACGCTGGTGGCGTGCTTATAACGGTGATTTGGAATGTATTAAACGAAATATGAAAGATTTATTTGATCATAGACGAGCACTTGGATATGATCATATCGAAACAGATTTGTTACAATCAAAATTCGAAATTACAAGAAAAACATTGGAAGTAAACAAAATACATAGTTAAAAATTTAAGAAATTCTTTTCGTAACAACTTTGCTAGTAAAATTCGCTGATAAGATATAATTGTATTAGTATGTTGTTGTTTGTTTATTCTTTTTTATCTGTTATTTAGTAAAATTTAAATTCCTTTCATGATTCACTTCAGGTTTTTAATCAGATTTTAAATTCAAATTCGACAACTAATCTAACTTCTATTCTAAAGAATAAAGTCATACATATATCCTTCTATCCTGTATTATCTTTCATTTTTCTAATTTTTCAGAAATTAAAAGCTTTTTTTTTCTATTAAAAATTTTTAAGTCCACTTTTTAAAATTAATTCAGCGTTTTTGCATCTCAAAAATAGCACCATGTCGCATGATTGATAATGTTTGTGTTTTCGTTCAACGATTGGTCACAAATGATATCGATGAGGTTTGTGTTATATATGCATTTTCTTTTTTAGCATCATTTCCATTTCATAAAGTAATAACTTTTCCATTTAATTTTTCAAATTAATTGCAGTGTCGTTGAAATGTTATCATTTCTGATTTTTGCATTAGCATCACTCACACTTTTTAAATTGGCGCTATCTCAATTTTCCAATTAGTTTCATTACCAATTTTCAGTTAGTATTATTTCTATTTTTCGCTTGTTCTTATAAAAATTGCAGATAACTAAAGTGGTACCATTCAGTTACGTCCTTCACTCCTATTTCATCTTGCAAGAAGCGTTTACTCGAGCTCAATTAGAGATGGAAAAAGCAACGGGTAAGCCAGCAGCTGTTGTCACTATTCTCGACCTTTCGGAGATAAATACGACACCGTTACTGAATCCGCTAAGTGTTTCGGCACAATTTGTGCGATTAATTGTGAAAGTATGGGCTGATTACTTCGTTGAAGTGGTAAAAATTTTCAAAGTATTGCTTATTATTATCATTATTATTGCTAGTATTTTGAAAAAATAATTGATTAAAATTAATTTATATTTTCTCATTTAATTTAGTCCAATTTTTTGTCATTAATGAAAAGAATAAAATTGAGAATTGCTTTTATTTGAATGTTTCCGTCTTTCTTTTTTCAACATAAATATAATGCAAATTTTTGAAATTTTTTCGTTTATTTTGTAGATTGAAAAAAAAAAACTTTGAATTAAAATTTGATGCAATCTTTATTTCTTACAAAAATAATTAGAATCAGTCAATACTGTCATTTGTATTTAGTTGTAGAGGATTTTTTGTCGTAATTCAAAGCAAAAAACATCAAATAAAAAAATTTATATATAAATATAAAACATTAAATTTTTGCAAAATTCAGGCAAGGTGTCGCATTTTATACATTTAATTTGTCCAGTGGGTGGGTAATCAATCAGCATTCTTGTCAACGTGTGTTATTAAGTGCTAATGACGAATTTTCCGTGTTTTAAATCTTTGCATATACATAGTGAGTCGATAAATAAAACAATGGTTAGGCTTGCTTAGCGTATATTCAAATTCATATTTGTACAGAGAGCGAACACTTTGAAAAGTTATCATTTTATCTGAGCTTCGGTAATTGAAATAGAACATGTGATCCGGAATATGGATAAGATGGTATTTCCGGAACATTTGCATTATGGTCAATCAATCTAATTGCGTTCTAACACAAGATTGAAAATCAGTCCGCTAATATTCTTTTGCATATTTTCCATTCTATTTTTTAACCTTTCTAAGTAACTCAATGAATATTAATTGAAAGCAATTAATTCCATTTCTTAATTTCATTTTCCCATTTTTATTTAGAAATTGATCAGTGATAAATTTTGTCGCAAAACTTCATTTTCAATTGATAAGGAATAAACAAATGCGACGTCATGTTTCATTGCAGCAAGCGAAGATATTCCTTATAAATTCACCAGCATTATTGAGTATAATGGGACAAATTGCTAAAATTTTGTTGGATAAAGCGACACAATCACGACTTCACTTCCTTCAGCAACCAACTGATTTGATCAAATATTTAAATCCTTATGTAAGTTGATTAATTTTTGGATTAAATTACAAAATTTTGTGATGCGAAGCAAAATTTTGTACATCAATGAATTAATTCTGTAATAATTAAATTGTCAAAGTTTAGATTATTCGATTCAATTGCTTTTGTATTTGTAAGAAAATTGAATTTTAAACTAAAATTTGTATAAAAAAAAGCTCAAATGGTACCTTGCATCCAAAATTCATGACAGATTTTTTATTCATCAATTCAAAGCACCTCCAATAGTTTATCGGATTGCTTGAAAATCCAAGGGAATTATGCTGTAGTTCAGCGCTTTGTTTGTTGCTTCCAGAACTGTTAATCCAAGAAGACAAAACTGCTTGTTTTTTTTTTTCATGTAAATTTCAGTAATTGAAAATTTTTTTTCACACAGTTAGTGCCAGCAATATACGGTGGAGAATGGTATGATGACAGTGGATATGCGGAAAAGCCGGAATTAGTTTGTCAAAAACCGATTAAAATAGAGCCGGAACACTACTACAAATGCGATTTACTATGGCAAAAATATGGTTTTCCAGAAGTGCCACCAAAATGTTCGGAAATAATCAAAAGAAAACAAACATTTGAAGTTCAAAAGTAAATTTGTATTGAAGTTAATGGATGGAAAGACAAAAAGAAAACCAGAAATTTTTGCTAAAGAAAATTAATAAAATGAAATTAATGAAGCAAAAAAAATATGGAAAATGGAACAATTTGTAAAAATGAAAATTCCCAATTCTTTTTCGGCGATTTTTTGAAAAAAAAATAATTTCTGATAATTGAAAAAATTTTCCCATTTATTCAATATTTATTTTCTTCCAGAATTTGCGCAAATGAACCACAAACACTTCTATGGCATTTTAAAGTAAGCAGTGATATTGAATTTTCGATATTAATGCAGAGAGAGAATGATGACGAACAAACTGTTTGGCCTAAAATAACGCTTATGAGTTTACGAACACCTGAACAAGGTTCACTTATCTGTAAACCTGATAGCAAATATACGTTACGTTTTACAAATCCAAGTCGATTCCTGCTACCAGTTAGATTACAATATGCAATTGAGTTATGTTCTGATGTATCATAACTAGGAATATTGCCCGGAAAAAAAAATGTTAATTTCAAATTACTTCTATTTAATTTATTGTTTGTGTAATGATTAAAATACTTGTTTGCTTTAATCACAGATTATTGTATAATTTGGGATATAAACGAAGAAAGAAAGTTCATTTTAATTATTTCGAATGAAATAAAGAAAAAAATCTTCTAATTTAAATTAAAAAGCTCATTATTTTTTAGCAAAAGGTAATAATACTAATATCGCCATTCTATTGTTAATATTCGTTTATTCTAATTAAATAGGAAAATATATTAATAATCAATCATGCGTAAATCAATTTTACCTAATCGACGACTTTAATCAATAAATAATCAATTAATTAAAAAAAAGTACGTCATCTCACTTATTTAACAAAACAAATATTTATCTTTCATTGATCAATGATTAGTTGTAAACACGACTGGCACGAAAAGAAAGCCAAGACATCTAACAGAAAATCGACTTTAATCATTATTTTAGCACATCGAAAAAATAAATGAGCTTGAAATCAAATTCGTAAGTACGAAAACTTTACATAATTTTCTTTTTTTCTAGAATTTCAATCATTTATCCAAATAATAATATAACAATAAAATTGTTAAAAAAGAGCATTCAATATAATTTATCAAAAAAACAAAAAACAAGAAAAACCGATTAGCAACATTAACAAATCTGTTGGCAAATCATGTTGACAAATCAATTATGCAATTTATGAATGAATTCACTCTTTAATTTCATTATTTTATCATCAAAATGATGGATAAGCCTTAGGCTTACTTACATATACTTCCATATCATATTACTTTGTGTGTTAATTAAATATCATAAAATACAGAAAAATGTTCATCAGACTCCAAATTGCCGAAAACACAGAAAACACGTATAATGTAATTTTAGCAAATTTACTGCCAGAAATTTTGAAGATAACCGACAGATTACCATCTTGAATGATGACAATAAAAACAGTGTTTGTATATTTTACTCCAAGGACAATTTACAAGCAAAACCAGAAAATGTGACAGATGAAAGAAAAAGAGTCAACGTTGAAACAAAATCATTTAATCACTTGAGAATTTCAATGATTCATTTTCATGGCTCACTGATCCACTAAGACCATTTCGCCGCTTATCCTGTTTTTTCATTTTTCGACGGAGGTATTTTTCCAATTTCTTTCCACTTTTCAATTCATCATACTTTTTCCGGCTTATAAGTTCGCGAATTTGTGCTTCAAATATCAAAATTGTTATTGATTTAAATGAATTTACTTGCAAATGGCAATTTTTTTAAAAATTCAATTCGAAATTAGTATTGAATATTGGCATTTTAGGCAACATTTTAAGGGAAAAAAGTTGATACCAAATGAAATATTTGAATTATTTTACTGTACACCATAAATTTAAAAGCTAAACTCTTTTAGTATGAATGAAAACGAATATGATAACTAATCATAAGAATACATGAAGAGTTAAAAAAAAATAGTTTAACATTGGATGATCTTATATGATCAGTACAAACCTCTTGTCTTGAAGATTGGTAATAAACCTTGACGCATACGTTCATTATTCTCATGACGTATTTCACGGATTACTTCTTTACGGAGATTAACATCTGCTTGTGTTCTGCAATGAAAATAGATAAACATTTAATAAAAACCAATAATTTTCAAAAAAACTGGCACATTAAATTTTACTAACTCATTCCTCACAGAATAATCAGGCAAAATGGAGGGAAAGAATAAATAAATAAGAACAATGAATAACGATTATGATCATCAATAATGA
The DNA here is from genome assembly GCA_037074765.1 of Mansonella perstans. Taxonomy (NCBI): domain Eukaryota; kingdom Metazoa; phylum Nematoda; class Chromadorea; order Rhabditida; family Onchocercidae; genus Mansonella; species Mansonella perstans. Next base: position 60,130 of record JBAMDO010000202.1, read on the forward strand.
TAATGACATAACAACTGATAACTTCTAAGTGAATTTTAATTGAAACACCAAAATTTTTGCCAAATAACAGAGCAAAAAGTAAAAAGTAATAACTGAATTTTTCCCATCGAAAATTTATTAAGACGATAAATTTTCTGAAATAAATCTGTGTAAAATTTACCTTTCTTGATTTTTAATTTTCCGAAGTGCTTCTTTCAATTTGCCTTTGTTAACAGGTCCATCGTCTGATGCACTTTTGATTTCCTTCATTAATATCTAAAAAAATTTACAAGTTCAAAACCGGATATGCATGATTTAGACCTGAGATACATATTCAGATGTAGAAAATCTACAACACCTAGCCAACTTTATATTTTCAACACAAAAAATCTCTAAAACAATTCAGAAGTTACGTACCAAACCAGATAAAAGAGAAATGAGAAAAAAACGATACGATAGATACCTTTTTCTCTCGCTGACGTATTTCATTTAGAAAACTGTAATTATTGCGATAAATGTAATCATTAAACTCTCCACATCTGCTATCAAATCGAGGATCACTACTATAACAAAGATTGTAAATTAAAAAAACTCATATGCTGAATCTCAAATCAACTGATAACATTAATGATCGCTTTCTGTAATGCGCTCTGTTCTTCCACAGAAACATTCTATCCATTTAATATAGATTAAGATAAATTCTTATTATGCTGTAGCAAAATTTACATTTGTTAGCAATGGTATTAGTTATTGGAACATAACGAAACAATGAAAAACTATTAGAAAATAAATAAAATAATAACGAAATAGAAATAAACATCATTAGGAAAAAGTAATACAATATAAAAACTAAAACATTCGATAACATAACACTTATACTGGAGTATAATCGTTCAATATTTGAAGGATTAAAGGAAATAAAATGTAAAACAAGAATATTTGCTAAATAAAAATTGAAAAAAAAAAACGATTTTAGACAGATACAGAACGGAGTGTTACTTACATGGTTCTTTCCAATCTTTCATTCTCGAAAACGTTCCTGAATTTAGATACTGGTTTTTTCGACGAAACTTCACGTGGCCTTTTTGGATTGTCACGCTACAAATCAAACAGTTGAATTTCTGCGTTAGAAAAATGAAATAATCAGAAAAAACATTATTGTTAAAAATGTCTTCATTGGTAAGATAAAACTGTACGGGTCACGATTCTTGAAAACACAATTTCTTTCATGCCCTGACCGCCTTAATCATTATCATCGATAAGATAACATGCCTACATCTGTCATAAGAGACTAGACTGGGACAAATTCTTAACGAGAACTTTTCCAACATACATAGAGATTACTGAACAAAATTTAAAATAAACACCACAAAAGCTTTTTGGGTCGATTTCACGTTAACACTAGATGATGAATCTTCAACGAAGAATGTCTTGTCGAACAATTTCTTCCCTAATCGCTCTCGTAATTGTTTTGCTTTACCTAATGGAATTTTTGCAATTTCTGAAATTCAAAAATTCAAAATCCTGTCAGCATAGAAAGCTAAAAAACGATAATTGGAAATTAAAGTGCTAAAAAAATCGGTGATGATTTTAAAAGTTCAAGTACTAAAATAATAATTAGTAATTACAAAAATAAATACAAAAATAATCACAATCATGCAAGAAAACAACAAATGAAAAATTTGAAAACATTCCAAAAAATACCTTCGCGAAATTCCGTATTGTTAAAACCAACTCTTTCATCCTCCGCAGTCTTCCCATCTGAGGAAGGCCTGTTAACTTCTTGTGGAATGCTACTAAAAAAGCAGATTATGGTAGAAAATACATCGCTCGAAGATGCACAGAAAACAAAAATACAACCGCTTATAATATACAAAACTTTCTTATCTTAATGATATCATTCCAAACTGCTTTATATCTATTTATTTATCTAACAAAAATTATCATCATTCTCCTACTACTCTGTTATAAAATGATGCTGCACCAACTCTGGAATCCTTCCCGATTGTCCTGTAACCATGTGCAATGCATCATTAAAAAAAAGTTAAGAGTCAGCAAAAAAAATTTAATTTTACTCATAGTAAATAGAATTCAATTTCCACCAAATATATAAAAATCTTATTTATTTGAGATAACTTCCAGAAATTGCTTTCATTATTTAACATTTTGCAATTAAATTCACCTCACTGAACAGTCAAAAAAAGTATGAGTGAATGACCAACTTTGTGGCAAAGAATTTCAATCATGCAAATTGCGAACTTTCGCAAAAAAATTTTGCAAACCAAATATAAAGATTTTTCTTGCTTGTATATTTTTCATCAACTTACAAGTTTTTTCATCTTTCTAAATCATCTAACAATGATATTAATCCATTTAACTAATGAGTGATTTTAACACTAACCTAGATTGTTGCTGATTTAATTTCAAGCCGCTTTCATCGCTATTACAATCACTATCATTTTTATTGAAAATAGACTGATTATACTTCTGTTGACTTTTCATCCATTTTCCTTTCTTCGATTTCGAATTATTACTGAATGTTGTCTTCGTTGGAAATGTTCGTTGCATGCTTGCAAATTGATCCGCCATTTGGTTGAAAATTCTTTCCGCTTCCATAAAAAAAGGAAAAATCATATTTATANACTTATTTATCAGATTTGCAAATTTTAAAGAAATTAAAACTTTTGGTATTATTATTGAATATATTTCAAGGGATAAAGATTTTTGTTTGTCTGAACTAAGTTAATAATATTAATTAACTTTCAGCAGTAGATATTTTTGATCACAAGCAAAAACGGAACTGATTATTTAAGAGTATCTTCTTAAAATTAAGCAGAATCTATATTTGAGGTAAGGAAAACATTTTTAAATCTAGATCATTCTTTAAATAATAATTTAGTAAGAAATAATTACCTAATAATAAACAATTATCTGACCCGAAATAATGAATGGTAATGATGATAATGACAGTGATCACAATAACAGAATGACAATTAATAATAATAATAACAATAATTAGTAATAATAATAGTAATAATAATAATAATAATAATAATAATAATAATAATAATAATAATAATAATAATAATAATAATAATAATAATAATAATAATAATAATAATAATAATAATAATAATAATAATAATAATAATAGTAATAATAATAATAATAGTAATAATGATAATGATGATAATAATAATAATAATGATAATAATAATAATAATAATAACGATAATAATAGTAATAATAATAATAATAATAATAATAATAATAAATAATAAGGATTAAAAAAATTAAAAAGAGCTTCCACAGGCGGGAAAATTTCTTTTTAAAAGAAATCTCTGCACAATCCATCACAACAATTTTAATTCTAAAATTACACAATCAGTCATCTCTTGAAATATTAGAGAAATCATGAAGTGATCCTTCTTTGCAAAAGGAAAAAACACTTCAAATATAAAAATTATATTTTGAAAGGTATATATTAAATTAGAAATTGGAAGTTATAAATTAGCTTTCCTCATTTTAACTTAATTTGATTGAAATGCCTTACACATATAATCTATTTTACCAATTAAGTTTCTTATTCGTTCTCGAGAGTAAATAAAAATTCTGAAGTGCTGTTTGATGACACAATGAAATATAAATTATAAACCGTTGTCACTATAGAATGATGAACCTTTGTTATGAAAAAAATTTGCTTATCGCAATTCCCTGTGGGATGGCAACATCAAACTACATCATAATTATGCCAAATTAGATCGAGTTGATTAACCCACAAGCTATGACTAAAATTATTATAATGAATAATTTTGAAAGAATGAAAAAAGACTGATAAAATATTAATCATTAGCAATGACAAAAACAACAAATATTGAATGGAATAATTAGTGCTTTTATTTATAATTTCTATTTACACAGAAAAGTTTTGGAAAAAATTTACAGTATACTTACTCATTTAGCAATGCATAAAGTACAAGCAAATAAAAAAACGATGATTACAAGCAAATTTATAACTATACATATCATAAAAATAAATTTAAATACTGTAACAGAAAATTAATAAAATGTTTGCGGGGGAAATTATAAATAAAATAAAATTAAGCCTTTGAAAACACACACAAAAAATAACTGATTCTAAAAGCGAAAATAAAAAATTGAAATGAAAAATATTTTTCTCGTAAGTTTTATTCTTAATCATCGTTACTTCGTAATCAAAATGAAATTATCAATGGTAAATACCAATGTACAGTAGACAAATGCGGTATATAATGCGTTAATAATGTTAACTTAAGCCAAAATCAAAATAGTAATAATGAAGTAAGAATGACAATGATCGTAGCATATCATCTTTTTTTTCCAAATCATTTATCTTCTTTAAATTTTAACAGATTTAAAATCTAATGAGAATGTAAAAGGGTAAAAAAAGTAAACAGGTCAAGTATTTAATTTTTACAAAATCTAGCAATTTTATGCTAAAGCATTAGATTTATTCAATGGCACAATAAACATTTTAAATACATGGTTAGCAATATAAGCATTTTGCTCTAACAAAATTTACTTTAAGATCATTCAATTCGGTAATATCAAAAATGAATCATAAAAAAATGACTATTGAAACATGATGAGCCGTGATAAAAGAAGCACAAAATATTAGCATGTGAACTGCAATAACTTTCCTGTACAGTGAGCATGTGGTAATGTGTAAAATAAAAGCAACGACCCATTGCAGAAATTCTGGATCTTCAATTTCAAATTCAAAGCTAAAATAGCCTTTACTCATTGAATGACTATTCGGTAGATGCTACCAAATCATAACCTCAAGCAATTCCCATATACTTAAAATAAGTATTCATAACCTTTCGAAATGAGTTTTTCCGAAAAATTTTATTCGACACCGGGAGACTTGTAAAACTCGCTAACAAACAAAAAGTTCAGAAATATTATCGAATTGTTTCACAATTAATAAAGAAAAAAAAGTTTCTTTTGATAATAAAATATATCTTTTAAAACATGGGTCCCACAAAAAAGGAGAAGCAAGGCGAAAAAAAAAGCTAAATCCATTAAATACTGCGAACGAACGAAAAAAAAAATTGCAGCCTTCATTTCAAACATCCAGAAGATGATTTGACAATCCAGGAGGTGAGGATTCATTTCCAGTCAAGTCCTGTTGAAGCTGCTCGTCTTCACTTCGAGGCGAAAGCGATGTTTGTAGTGAAATCGCACTTTGTGCTGGGACACTCCAAACATTGCCTGATGCTTCTACACCTGTATCACTTGAAGTCTGTATCGTTGTTGCTACATTTGCAGAAACTGGTGAGTTCTGGACTACACGACGACAAGCCATAACTGTCGGAGTGGAAACTATTTCAGGGCGATGAATATCGCAATGAGTATGTAAATTACGCAAATATGCAATACTTAAAGCTGTCGCTTCTGACGTAAGGATCATATCAGCCAGATGACTTTTTCCTATAAAAAAATATATGTTTAATATTTCATCTGCGATTTATTATAACACTTAAAAAAAAAAAGTCGATAGACAACTAATACCATCTTATCACTCAAGTTTTTTGACAGTGCCACATCTGTCTTTGAAAAAGAAGCTATAAATAACATCATTAATATATGCAACCCATAGTCCTTCCGTGTTTGATATTTAAATTAATCCAATGGGGAATAAAAAAAGAAAGAAAAATTATAACAAAACTTACTTTCAGCATGTGAAGACACATTTGTTGCTGCACCATACCAATCAGGATCACGCAACGATGCAACAAATGGCTGACGACCTACAAATTTTCTAAGTTGCTGCTCAGCAGTAGGATTGACAGAATGTAAACTATTCAGCAGCATGTTATCATCCACAAAAACACCATCTTTCAATATATTCATATCGCGTACCATCTGAAATTTCACAGAAACATTTTTGTTCTGCTCTTTTTATCAATGCAATTCACATTCGAAACTTATCTGAAGCTTAAAAATTAGGACATACACGATCTCGTATATCATCAAGAAAACGAGCAGCACGAGATGGTGGCTTCCATTCTGGATGATTACTAGCAAAATTTATTAAAGACAGCTCCGTTTTTCCGTCATTTGCAGGAACTCTTCCATGCACATTTGCAAGCTCTGGAAATTAAGAAAAAGTATTGTTAAGCATTAACTATCCCGCATTTTGAAAATATCAATGACAGCAAACAGGAGGAATTTATAGTTAATTAAAGAAACATACAGCTATGAATTAATGATAAGTACTTGAAATTAATAATGCTAGAAAGTTAAAAAATCGATTCTACCTTCTTTAGTACGCTCATCAAAACTCCAAGTCGGGTCTCCATGCTGTCTGATATCCATCTGCGCAAATGAGCAAACATCACCAAGGCCTTCCACAGAAATCGTAAAATTGTGAAAAAAATCCACAAGCTCTTTTGCTTTGGGACGAATCCTGGAAAGAACGATAATATATGATACTTCTGTAATTATAAAAATACCAAGCACCAAATTTAAAACATGAGGAAAAGAGAAATATGAAGAACTAAAAAACTTTTTCTTTTCATCTTGTCCCGAAAAATGCTTTTTTTCAACCACCTCCTCTCTTAAACAGTATAGCTTTTAAAAAGAACTTACCAAAATAACAAAATAAATGGAGTTAAAATTGGACTTAGAAGTTCTTCAAGTAAAAATTTCGCTTTCAGCTCAAACAAATGTCCAAATTCCTTCCGAACCGTATCTGAAATATACAAGCCTAACTTCTTTGCTTTGGATTTTTTCAAATTTTTAGATGTGGAAGACACCAAATCTTCCGAAAATCAAAAAGCAGAAACTCTGAACATTGCAACATTGGTACTGATCAACAGTGTCAGAATCAAACACTAAATTTTTTTCAAGGATTAGGTCCGTTTTCTCACTGTCTTAAATAAAAAGTCTTAAAAAAAAATTCCCAGATAAATTATAACTTATCGCAGATCCTATCATAACAAATAACTACTGCCAACTACTGCCGATTGCTTTGAATTTGATACGAACAAAAATTATTGAAGGGTAATAAAACACACCACAAGAAGAATCTAGGGTACTGAAATTACAAACATAAATAAAGTGTTCCACAATAATCAAGCATTTTTACAATACTTTTTTAGCGTGACATATATTTCACAATGACGGGAACATTTAACTAAGAAAATAAACCTATTTTTATAATTTTTTTTAAACTACCTGTATGAGCTTTCCCTTTCCAAGCGTCTGGTGCATAATGTATATGTTCAATCACCATATCCAGCAGTGTTTCAGGCCAATAAATCATATTTTCATCACCAATGAATGACTGACACGCGACAGCAATCAAACCGCATACAGATATAATCGTCAGAACGTGCTCAACCTACAACTTAGGCAGATACGACTTAATTACCAGATTGATGTTACTTTTTTTCTCATTTTTGTTTAAGATTGAAATTATGCACAGTATTACTTTCTTGATTATTCTCGTACTAAATTGAAACATGTAAATTTTAGAAAATGTCACCTCTGAAAAGATCTTGTTTAAAGAATAAATTACCAAATGCTTTTCTAAAAATATGATTCATTTCATTTCAATTTCACTTAGTTAAAAAGAATCGAAAATGACTGAAATTATGCACTGAACTAACCGACAATACATCTTCATCCCATACACCTAGCGACAGTAACACTATGCAGATTGCACCTGCAACAAATTGCACTTTTCTAGCGATAACCTGCCCAATCGGTGAAAGAAACTGCTCCATGTACTGAGTTGCCGCTCGATGACTTTTTGAAAGACGTATTCGCAATTCATGGTCCAACTCGTTGAAATGTCGCAACTTATTCCTGCAGTGCATTTATTATAATCGTATAAAAAAATATTTCTAATGGATTTGAAAAATTTCCTACTCATTAAACTTGAAGTGAAAATAGTATAAAATGATACCTCCCGAAGTTCGAATACCTACGCATGGCAAATGAACTCGGATCTCGCTTTAGCAGCTCGCCATATGTAAAGAAGAAATACAATACTTGATAAATGAATACAAGTGGGAAAAAAATAAAATTGCCAATAGCCATTATCAATATTGCCGAATCTAATTCATCCGCTGTAAAATAATGGTAAGTTTGGATATCGCGGAACGCTCACACTCATACTCAACATTCTTATATTCAGAATTTTATATATTCAAAAAATAAAAATTTGAACTCTATTCTTGTGATGATCTTCAAGTAATTCCATAAGAGTAAAAAAAGATGAATCTCAACGACAAATAAATTTATAATAAAGATCATCAATAAGAATTTATTCATTAATAAAATTTCTAAACATGTGAGCAGTTCCTTAATATTTCAAATTCAGAACAGAAAGTTTCATTTATTATCACATTTGCTAATCTTACCAAGTCTAAAAACATTCTGCGGATGTTTGTACTCTTCCTTAAGTTCATACGGTCCCTTCCATGGGGACCAGACGCCGTAAAACAACAACCATTCTAAATTCAATTTCAAACCGTTCGGCAAATATGGCATTGAACCAATAAAAGGCACATTGATTATCGGTGGCAGTATTTCCTTATTCACAAGGGCGACAAAATAATTCTAAAATAAGAAAATAATAGAAAAACAGAAGAAATCCATCAATGCATATAGCTTATTGCTTGCTATAGAATCAGTCCAGTGGCAATACATCACAACAGTTAAAGTTTAAAAAGAATAAAAATCAATTACCTTATGCCTCAAAATACGTTGATAAAGATCCAAAGCAGTAATTCCATCCTTATTTAAAATTAAATGTATAGATGGCTGTTTCTCGCATATAAGCTGTACAACTTCTTGCCATTTAAGATCGCCTATTAATACATCCTCAATACCTTCAAAAACATTAATTAATGCCTTTTCATCTAGTGAAATATGAAAAATTAGAGAAAGCTGCATTAAAGAAATAACTAAGAAAATTATCTTTTAGAAGGTACATAAACGATATGAAACTTCAATAAGGTAAACAGATATTTATGAGTAACTTACTATGCATCAAACTAATCAAATTGGAATTCTTATAAATTGAAGTACTCATTACTTCCCTGCAGCCAAAAAAAGAGCAAAGATGCAAAACAGCCGAAGAAAATGAATAAATCTCACCCAGTGCTGACCGATAAAAAGTACGTATCTCACCAAACTGATAAATTTGATAAAAAACCCGTGCAGCTCGAAAAATCCAAAATAAAACGGCAAAAACCAGCAAACATAATATGAAACCATCTATATGACTCCAATCCGGATATATGACATCCTGGAGACAAAAAAACAGTAAGTACTACTAAATTTGGAGTTCACTTCAATAGCTGCAATCAAAATCCGATATCTTGCAATTTTCTCTATTCTTCGCATCCCTTTACAATTGTTGTGATTCCGTAACAACATCAACAAACTTCTCCGCTGTAGACAACGAAAGCTAATCCTTTTTTGCATTCTGAACATTCGCAAATAAGCAAAGTTTTATAAAAAGAATTTAGCCTAATTAAACCAATAACTCTTCCCAGAAGTCCATTTATGCAATACTTTTTCAAGAAATATGTTACGTAAAGGAGTACTAAAAGTTTTTCCATATTTCAGTCTGTTTCGAACTTACCAGATAATTGGATCACAAATAACGATCTGGATAAGCAAAAGATAAGTCCATGCATAACAAAGAGGGAACAAGGAGAACAGAATGATTCATGCAAGTTTATTTTTTCGAAAAAAAGCCAACCTCAAAAATGAAGTATAGGAAAACAGAGAGCAAAAGGAACTCACTTCAAGTCGAATTTTCCCACTAACTGGCTTTCCTTCTGCGGAGACATTTTTATTTTTGAACAAAACATCATAATCCACTCGTGCTCGTAAGAAAGCAACAAACCACACAACAAATATGAATTGTAATAAGGTAAGAATATGCTTAATGACTATACAAAAATATCCACCATTTTGATGATATTCGTAAACTCGAGTGAAGAACTGGAAGAAATCATTTTAAGATGGCTTAGATGGAGGTCAATTGACTGAATACCAAGAAAACTAATGATATTTACAACATAGGGTTCAGCATTAAATGTATCAACATCGGAATTATTCAACATAAAATGCTCATGAACAGCTAGTTGAACGTCTCAGAGTATTGATTTCAATCAAACCAACCGCTTCTCATGTCACTAATAGTCCAAATGTTGGCTTACTATAAATCACGATACGATGTCTAACTTAAAATCTTTTTGCAGTTCCTGGTTCAAGAATCGATCAATTTTTGCAATTCCTGGTTTTAAGAACTGATCACTTAGCTATTGGCATTATTTTTTTTATGATAATTTATATAGTATACCTGATCTAAATTCTCTACCCCATCCCATAAAATACCAGAACTTGTAGCCGCATGACATGCAACGGTTCCATCCATCTCATTCGTTGCGATATCATGTTCCAGTGGTGGATCACCATATACATCCGACGGTCCATCATCTTCCCTATACAGTAAAAATTTTAACAACTAATTGCAAAAGGTTGCAACGATATTGTTATCGATTAATGATTGAAACTTTATAATCGCTATATTATTCTGTATTTTACTTAAAATTCTATTTGAAAAGTTCGATCATAACAAATTATTATCACATTTTCATCATGTTTAAAGGAAATTTCTCATATGAAACACAATACAGTAATAAAAAAAGAAAATACTTACTGTAATCTTGTTTCAGGAATCAGGAGTGTTTGCTCGTTGTTAGTAGGATATATTCTGGATGAAGTATTTTCATCATCGATATTTTGATAACCTATCCTACAGCGGAATCCAAACATCTACGATGACATTGGCCTGAATCAATAGTACCATAAAGAGATAATAATAATCTAAAATGCAATGGTTCAATAAATACAAAAATAATATAATGTTACTAATATATCAATTTTTATTGCAGTTGATTGCAATTAAGTAAAATTTTCTCTTCGAAAATTCCTTCAATCTTCATTAGCTAAATACGAAATGACTGAACTAAAATAAATGATCCAATAACTAATGTGATTTAAAAGTCCATGGCTACTAATCAATTTAACCAATCATATACTTATTTGTTTAACTACTGTTTTTTTTTTTTCATCATTTATTTTATTAATCGTTTAAATTCCGACACTTTTTTCTTTAATTATTTCATTTTAGTGATAATAAGTTAACAGATACTTATAGTACTAAATAATCATGCCATACCAATTCATTCCTTTACTAAATAATACATAATAATATAATATTTTTTTTTTGATAAATAATACAGATAAAAATAAAAAATAGATGAACAGAGTAATGTTTTAATCAGTGAATGACTTATATATAACAATTAAATAGAAGTACAAAAAAAAGAAATGGAACGAAAGATCAAGATAAGAATAAATTAACAAAAGGATATGATAGATACGATGAAAAGATTACGAACAAATGAAAAGATTACGAAATTTGTCATCTATGCATTTCTTTAAATATGAAATTAAATGAAATGCTAAAAAATAACATTAAAAAATTATAAAAAATAGAAAAAACCAATTACAAAAACAAAAAGTAATCGAACAAAAAAACTATATAGTCTCATTCAAATGATATAAATAAAAGTAATTATTAGCTATTAAATTTATAAGACAAATGAATTATAAAATATATATATATATATAATATGGAATTACTTTAAATATAGGAAAATAAAATCCGTGAATGGTGTTAATTTAATTAAATTCAATTAGTATTAAGCTATATCAATTCTAAAAATCGACTTTTCCATATGAAAATCTCAAAAAATCTAAGTTAAAAGCTTGTAATAAAAATCAACAACATCTTTCTAACGGAAGTTATCCTATTATTCTATCACGTGACTAATCGACAAACGTTATCGAAAGCTCATTCTCAACAATTTCATCTAATTCCACCGAGGACACTGTGCAATTCACATTATCCTATGATGTTTGATTAATTTTTTTTCTTTAGGCATGTCTACATTCATGTACGTACGTATACTTTTATGTACGTACACGCGTATGCATGCATACATACATATATTTTATTCCTTTTCTTTTCTTACTACAAACAAATAGTGCCTTAACACTTAAATTTTATCACTTATGACATAAGTGATAAAATAATGTTTATAACAAAATGATTGTAACAAAAAAAAAAAAAAAAACTTTATACGAGGCTTCAAATTATAAACAAATATTAGCATAGAATTTCAGTCATTTACTTCAAAAGGATTAATGGCCAAATTATATTTCCGTATGAAGATTGTACACGTATGACGTGCGTAGATACGTATGAGAAAAGAATGATTATACACGTTATATATAAAAAAAGTTAAATAATTCTTGTTCACTAAAATTTCAATAATTTTTGAATATAAAAAATTTTTTTTCAATCATTAAAAATTTTAAGAATTTTGGCTATTAAAAGTTTTCAATATTTTTAATTACTAGAAGATTTTAATAATTTTTTGACACTAAAAACTTTTAATCTTTGCTAAATTGCTAAAAATTGAAGCTTTTTGAACGATGTGTACCTGTGCTGACCATCTAAAACATTTCCGTATTCCGAGATTAATTATTTGAACATATTTGAAGAACTAGGTTGGCTAACATATGTGACAAAGCCAGGCCAGATGACAAGTGACAATGAATTTCCTAAGCCAAATGATTATGTTTGATAGCGTAACTTATATAAGCAATTTTCTCTCTGGTTAACATTAATATTAACGATTGAACAGTTAGCAATCTTTTCATTCATTAAATTGTGAAAATTTGCTAAATGTTTTTTGAGACTGATAGATTCAAAAGTGGTCTTTGAACTATGCCAGAGTCTTAAATTTAGTTCGTATGGACCATTATCAGATATTGAACTGGTCTTTCCAATCAGTTTAACTAAACTGTCAGTGCTCTGAAATATTTAGGATGATAATTTCTTGGTGGCATACTTCCGGAAAACTTCCAGAAATGTAAATGTCTGACTCATTTCTGATTCCCCATTGATGTTCTTCCTCATACATCGTGACATGATCAGCTTCTTGGCCAAACTTAATTGTGGCAAATTAATTAATTAAATTAGGGATTATTTATGAAGCAAATCTTTTTGTTTTCTTGAAGATCATTTATGAGGTAAATATTCTCGTTTATATCAATTCATATTGCGCAGCCAAGCTGTAAATTCGGCAACAGCCAGAATTGAATTGAATTGAATCTCAAATTTACATCTCCGCCACATTTTGATCTTTTTCGCTAATACTATACAGCATGTATACAGAAATAATGTATGCATACTTAATAAATCATCTGTTTTTGGCCAGACTTAATTGTGGCAAATTAATTACATTAGGGATTATTTATGAGGCAAATGTCCTTGTCTTCTTGACGATCATTTCTATATGTCAATTAGTAAACTTTTATTATTTTTACAATTAACTTAACGTTCAATACTTTTGCATTAGCTGCAAATTGATTTGAAATGTTTTACCATTAAAAAATGATTCTAATTTCCTTCCCTTTGTAGATTTTGCAGAATTTATTACTGCGATTTATTGCAGGATTTATTACTTTAAATTTTCAATTTAAAATTGAAAATGATAAGTGCGGGAAATGGAATGGATGCTATCTTTGATTTTGCCTGTTTACATCTATTTTGCTGGAGAAAAGCAAATTGAATTTTAGTGAATATGCAGGCATTTGAAGATATATATATATATATATTGGAAAAATTATCTTAAATATGAGGTTAGTAAAGAGTGCACGCAAGTGACGAATTTTACAAAGAGCTGATTTATTTTGATGAATTGAATCATTATTCTTGTCTTCTCATCAGGATTAAGTGCTCATTGATAGCAATCAGCTCACAATTCCCTTATGATATGTTGCACTCAGTGCACAAATACGTGCAAGACTATGTGCACAGATATGAATATCTGCAAGACCATGTGCACAGATGCGAATACGTGCAAGACCATGTGCACAGATGCGAATATGTGCAAGACCATGTGTACAGATGCGAATACGTGCAAGACCATGTGCACAGATACGCATAATATGCGTGCTTAGACACGTGCAAAACTCATATTATGACGTGTGGCATATGTACATATATGACATGCATGTACGCATGGATACCTATCATTATACACATATGAAAGAGCTTTGTGGTAGTATGCAAGAATGCGAATTTTGATTATTCACGCAAGCAACACGTAAAGTAAATAAATGAAAGGCAAACGCAAATAGAAATATAAAATTTTTGCTTTCACAGAAATATGGCATATTGCATTCATTTACGTAAACGACGAATAAACTTTAATTAGTACTTTTTTTCCAATTTCTAAATTAATTTCAAATTTTGGTTGATTTGATTTCAATCATAAAATATAGTTGTGTTAAAAACCAAGAATTGAAAAAAACTTTTTTTTGCGACTTATTTTCTTTGCACATAAATTGTTTAATAGTTTAATGAACAAAAGAATAATTTTCTAATAAATAATAACTTGGCTTGATTTAAGATTAAAAGTTATCGACTGTTAATAACTGTGGTATCCATTCATCATTCAACTAAATTATCAAGCCAAGTTATTCACTGGAAAATTAATCATTAGATAACATTTTCTTCACTGATAATCATACTATAATGATAATAATGACAGTAAAAATAATAATAATAATAATAGTAATAATAATAATAACAATAATAATAATAATAATAAACACTTTCAATTTATGTATTTTTTTGTTCCTTTCTCATTCGCTGCCTATAAACTCACAGTTTTCATTTACTAAATAAAGTTTTTTGATTTAGTTGATGAAAATTTTCTGCTTTTTTCTTTCTTCTCAATTCATTTCTAATGTTTAAATTTACAAGTTTTTATCATACACAATATTTTTTGTTTAACTAAAACAAACAAAAAGAACCTGTTTTTCTTTTTTTCCCAAGTAATTCAATTTTGATTTTTTTTTTTTTTTTTTTTTTATAAGATGAAGAAGACGAATAAACAGGAAAGGAAAGTAAGAAACAAAGCAAATGAAATGTTGCTGTGACAGTGACAAACGCGATCGATTCCCTCTGGGCCAAAATATCTACTTTTGGCTTACTTGCAAGAATTGTGTTTGTTTACAATTTATTGCTTGATTTTATTTCTGATATTTGTCGACTCATGATTTTTACTTCTACTGCTGTTTTTTTTCAACCTTAGTGTAGTAATAAATTGAAAAAATTTTATTTTTCAATAATTTCAAACATGAATTCAGGTGTTTTTCATTTGAAGCAAAGAAACTGAAGGAAAAGAGAGAGAGAGAGAGGATAGTATAATTTCATTTTACTTGAAAATAATTCAAAAAAAAATAATACCCTATTTAGTATTTGAGTTTTTTTTCCTCCCTTTTAGTGTCTCTCTTTCTTTCAAGCAGATTTCAAATTGATACATTACAATTAACTATAGAGACTAATTTAAAATCTAACCAAAAAAATATTTCCTAAATTATGTTAGCCAAAAATTTAATTTATTGCATTGGTTTTAAATTGCACTGAATAAGGATCTAATTCATTGCAAAAGTTTTTGCCTCATGTTATTTTCCAATTTGATCTACTGAAATGATTTTAAGTTATGCTGTATCACAACTTCATAAATTACTATAACTCTTAATTTACACTATATTTTAATTTCAAGTTATGATTTACTCCAATTGCATTCATTACAGTGATTTTCATATTACAATATCAAAGTTAATTTTGAATATTATAACCGTGAATATACAATGATTGATGGATTTATATTGCTCATTACAAAATAATCTATTCAATAAGCAATTATTGCATAATTTCAGTATCTTTTACAAATATTTCGACAAACTTTCTATAAATATGAAATTTGAAACGGTAATTTGAAATGCTGTGTTTCCAAATTCAAAAATTTTCAACTTTTTAAATTTTTGGGGAAACATTTAAAGATTTGTTCAATTAAAGTTCAAGTTCATTAATGTGGTAGCTGTTGAAGCCAGATCATATCATATAGTATCTTTACAGACAGTTCCAACATAACTTCTACTAAAAAGTTCCAACATAACTTTTTAGTTACAAAATCAATGTTTCAAATTGCTATGGAATGAAATCATCAATTTGATCAATTGATTGGTCAAATTCAATTGATCAGTCAATTGACCAATGCTTTAACTTATCGATTAATTGATTTATCGATTAGTCTTTCATATTTCCATGCAAGTGAACCCAATATTGAAATTAAAAATGCTGACATTAAGCAAGCAATATCACTTTTCAATGATGATGTCACCTAAAGTTGACATAGAATTTTGCTTACTAAACTTAATTTTTTGTCTATTTTTACAACAAAAAAAATGCTGTAACGATTATCATTAGTGTAATTAATGCAATTAACATTTTTTTTAAACCACTTGTCCCATTTTTTTTGTCCAAAGTATATTATTTGTCTCCATTATGCTATTTCCTTGTTCCTACATTATTAGTTTCCAACATATGCTGGATGGTGACTAGTTTCATCTAATTGTTGATCTGTTCAGAAAAAGTTAATTGTACGATCATTTTTTCGATTCCCCCATACTGAAAGTTTTGTTATAATGAGAAAAAAAACAAAGTTAGAGAAGAAATCAAAATGAGAATTTTAGGACTTTCTCAAGTGACAAATTTCATTGATTGTGACAATAATTATCTCTAAAAATTACTTATTGATTTTTAACTCGTCCCTATGCTGCTTCACTATGAAAATTCAAATTCGTATAGTTTTATACGAATTATATAGTTTTCTTTTAGTCATTGCATATACATATATATATATATATATATATTTCAGTTTCCTCCATTACTTTTAGCTATACTTTAAAAGACGTAATTTAAAAAATTTTTACAAAGAAAAAATTTAAAAAAGAAATTCCAAAAAAAATTTAGATTTGAATGTCGATGATTCATTCCCTCATGATTTAAAATAAGCTCGTTGCTTCGCTTCAGTTAACAATATAAAATGGAAATAATAGGGGAATTTTAATCTAAAAAAGTATCAAACAAAGCAAAAGTAACTAATTCCATGACTAGTTATGGTAATGACTAATAAATCAAAAGAATTTTAAATGCTAATGAAAAACTTCAGTGAATTATTTCAGTTATTTTGCTTCGTCCATTAATTTTTATTTTTTAATTTTACCATTGAAAGCATAAGATTGAAATTTGATTTTGAAATTATTTTCATCGAAAATTATACTAAAAGAATAATTCTTCCAATGGTAAAATTTCAATTTTTAACAACAAAATTGAATTTTTATTCACAATAGCATTTAAAGCTATCTTTCTCAATACCCTTCATTATTTCGAATCAATATTTCAACTTCGATTTGCAAAGTTCGAAATTCTTATAATTCATTGTTTACAACACTGTTTATTTCTTTCACTTATCATACTTTTGCATAGAATAAATGAAATCAAAATTTTTCGTTTATCTAACGTAACAGTAATCGAATCCTTTCTGATTTGAAAGATCAAATAATTTCAAATTCAAGTCTTTTATTTCCTATGTGGTGAGTATTGCTGCAGTTGAACATTGCCGGCTTCCAATCTTATTTTAATGAAGTTTAATATTTTCAAATACCAATAATAGTGATAAAAAAAAATAACAATCCTAACAATAATAATAATAATAACAATGATCAATAATAATCAATAATAATCAATAATAATCAATAATAATCAATAATAATAATAATAATAATAATAATAATAATAATAATAATAATAATAATAATAATAATGATAATAATAATAAATAAATAAATAAATAAATAAATAAATAAATAAATAAATAAATAAATAAATAAATTAAATAAATAAATAAATAATAATAATAATAATAATAATAGTGCTAATAATGCTAGTGAATAGAATAATAAGAGTAATAATAACAGTTGCTTATCAATAATCAAACATATATATGTCACAAACAATTTGCCGACTTTGCATAAATTTTTTTTTACAAAATAGTTTCTATGTACTGATTGTTTTAACTCAATTTAAAAGTTAAATAACAATTCGATTCATTTTTTACAGCACAAACTATCCTTTTTCAATGAATCATTCAATTTTTTAAGTACTATGGACTGAATTGAACTTTCGCAACTTTTTTATATCTTTTTCAAATAACAAAAATGATTCAATGGAAAATTTATTTCCGCGTAATATTTCTCAGAAATTTTGAATATTTTTAAAGTTCGATAATAATTTTTTGTTCGTTTTTTTTTTCTCTCATCAAATTTAACACATTTCCAATAGCAATTTAGGGCAGAGAAAGAAAAAAATGATTGCATCTGAAATTATTTTATTTCATAATTCTATCTTATGCAGTATGGGAGTAAACATCCTGAAATTGAGGAAATTGTTCTTTTCCGTCCTTAATTACTTCCATTCTGCTTTTTTTGTTACATTTTTTTTTATTCAATTCATAAGATTGCAAAATGATTTCCGCATAGAAACAAACTCTTTTCGAATTAAAACACAAAAAATAGAGAGAGAAAGAGAGGGACAGAGGGAGAAAGAGAGAGTGGAAAATAGAGCGAGAGAGGGAAAGAAGGGACAGAGAAAGGATAGAAGAGGCAAAATTAAATTCTTTTTGCTATGTTTCCTTAAAATAATTCTTTGTCAAACTCAAATGGATGCATAAAAAGAAGAAAAGAGAAGTAATGGAGAGGAAGCCAAGAAAGGGAGAGAGAGAGGGAGAGAGAGAGAGAGAAAGACTTGACAAAAATGACCAATGCGAGAGAATGGATGAGAAATTAACAAAGGGTGAAATGTGTACGAAAATGAGAAGGAAGAGAAAAAAAATGAGAAAAGGAGAGAGAGGGAAGAAAGAAAAGAATGAAGAGAAAATATCAGAGAAAGAGAGAGAGAAAAAGAAGAGGAAGTAGGTGAAAGATTATGCTGTCGGGCCTTAATTAAATATTTAACCGAAATTTAACAATACCATCCTTCCTTCTTGTAGTTTACTCTCCCATTCTTAGTTTGTTTCAATATTAAAATAAACGAAGGTCGTTCATTTGGGTCGCTATGAAAAATTAGTGTCTTACATAAAGTGTATACCTATCACATTTCCTATCCTTTGTTGTTTCTGTTGTTAACCTGAAATTTACCTGCAATTAACCTGGAATACATTTTTTTTTGTGATTTTGAAAGTTTTTATGAAAGTGAATGAAAGAATGGCAAAAAAGAAAGTTGAATTTTTCTCATATATGATTTTAATATTGTGTATACCTGTTCTAAAGATTTTTATTAGTTTAATTTCTCATTTGCAGAGTTGAATTTCTCATTTGCTAATTGCATCAAAAAATGTGTTTGTTGGTTATTTCTTGAACAATAAATTTTGTCAATTTTCGAATTAAAATGAAGCTAATTGGAAGGTAAGGCTTTTTTTTTTTCGCTTACAGTAATTCATTGATAAGGTTTTATATTTGAATAATTCAATGAATTATTTGTATTAGATAAAAGAAGACAGAGAGAGAGAGGAATTAAGTGAAAGAAAAGTGTTCTTGAGAAAATTGCTATCGATAAGATTTATGTTAATAATTAATAAGATTTGTGGAAAATGATAAAAGCTAAAATTTAAGTTAAATAATGAGAAAAAAATTTAGTGCAATTTATAAATAAAATATTACAATTAATATTTAATATAATGTTTGACATTTTATATAGAAATACTTAGAGAGAATAGATGATAGATTGTTGATCATTTAGTTTATTTTGATAATTTCACAAATAATAACATTTTCATATATAATATTTGATGAGGCATATATGATTAAGGAGAACGAATGAATAATCACTAATCTAAAGTTTAATCAATTAAATTACTCATTCGAACTATGGATATTAATGCAAGTCGTACGGTACCAATGCGATTGTTTGCTAACTGGGAAACGGATCGAACAGTTACTTGTGCCGTACAACGGTTGGTTCTTTTTCTCCTCACTCCTAATCACTAATTAAGTAGTTAAATTATTTTTATTTAACTTATCTTTTTTCTTTGCTACGAAAAATATTTCTTATGCTATTTAATTATCACCATATATACTTTTGCTATATTTTACGAATGTTTTCAGAATGTTTTCTATGGCTTTAACTCGTTTGGTGCTTAATACATTTCTTGGAAATCAATCCTTTGTAGTCATTACTGTTAAATTACAAGTAAGTTTTTAAATTATCATCAATAGTGTAGATAATCGTTTGTTAAACAAATTATGGTTGAAGATTAAAGATTGAAATTTTATCTATGTTTGTTTATCTTTGGATATAAACGCACTGAATGAAAGTGCTTTGAAATCAAATAAAGAATATAATATCAATCATACATACAAAAGTAATAACCAATTGGAATGTTGGAATGTGCGATTGAAATTTTATATTTAGAATACTTAGGTTTGCAATTGTTTTCGGATTTTCAGGGTTCGAAACGATCTCTTCGTAGTGATGATTTTGTAATTCAGTCCAGAAATGGCAGAGTTGATATAGAATTAAATATGTCATTTACAATACAGGTATTTGGATTGAATTGCAAACTTTTATATGATAATGATTTTGACTTTCATGATATTTTAGTTTTAATTGGTTTGTGTAAAATTGTTTTAAAAAAAGTTGCGCAAATTCTAGTTTAAACATATCGTTTATTTTTTTTATCATACATATTTTCACAGTGTATATTTTTTGCATACAGTATTAATTTTTGCTATGATTTATTCTGTTTGATTTATTAATGTCTGAAATTATTGCAACTAGTGGCTTTTTTTTAGTACCCACATTTCTTAAAAAAAAAAGGAAATATTTTACACATATTGCTTCAAAAACGCAAACGATATAAAAACCGACCAGTTTTGGGTTATAAAACACTTGCTGTTGGTAAGCTTTTTTAACTTAGTATTATTTCAACGCTAATCGATTTGCAATGATTTATGCGAATTTTCTCAGGCATTTTTTCATATAATTTCAACAAAAATTATTGAACATTAATTTAAAGAGTATTCGGAATTTCTTTTAAAAATGTGAATTTAGATATTATTTTATTTTGCAGTTACGATAAATGTGAATTTCAAATTGTTTTGTTTGACAGGTACGATTAATTTATCGGAAATATTACAAAATTGTGCCGTTCGTGAGATTGCTCTTTTCGATCCTGATATGGAAAAATATGAAATACAAAATATCAGTCGTGAGTTATTTTAATCTCTGTAAGAATATGATTGCTATTATAATTGCTATCCCTGTGCAGATAAGTGAAATTTGCAGTATTTGCTTATTCAGCAGGGCAAAATATTTGCACATGATTGCCTTATATATATTGTTCGTATTTACTTTAGATCAGACTAATCCTGGTGTCGTATGTTTATGGCACATTAGAAACAGGACACTTCCCTTTCTGTTCGTTTGAGAATGAAACAGCTAAAATAACAGTGCTTATTTCTGATCGTATTCTGCTTTGTGTTGCTTAGCATTGAGAATTTTGAATTTCTGATAACGAATGAGATATTCATTCAGGAAACGAGCCATTGTTAATAAAATAAGGTTACGAAAGATATACTCTTGGAAGTCTGATGTCACTCAATTCAAATAAACTATTCTCTTTTCATTGATTGATATCTTATCATTTCTAGCAATGGGACGACTTATAGTTGGGTCTTGTCAAAATCAAGCATTCGAAACTCAAAATGAAGTGAGTGTACGAAGGATAAAAGAAAAAGGATTGGAAAGCGAAGATGATGATGATAGTTCATCGAATGGACAAGAAACAAATGATGAGCAGGAACTGCAAGATTCAGCTCATTCAGCGCCAAAACAGAGGTTGATATATATATGTATATATACAAACCTGATTTCTAAGTTTTAGTTTTACATTTGTGATTAATGCTAGGATATGTTCTTTATTTCCGTGCTTTTTAAGCCTTATCTTTTCATTCCTTTTTCAAAAATTGACAGTCTAAACGTTTTTCAGGTATAAGTCACGGAAAACGCGAGAACGGAAAATAGCGCGAAAGAATTTGAAGCAAAAATTTTCATCTTTATTAAGAAGATTCAAAATTCCCGAAGAAGGAACTGCAGGTTCAATAACTGTATTGCAGTATATTGTATCTCTACAATCACTAGATTTTTATCGAAAATTTTATCATAGTTTAATAATGAGAATACCATACAAATAGTCTGTCAACTTTTTCAGATTCTGCATCACAAACTAGTAATGTTGCACCGACAGCACAAGAGCTTGAGGAGCTATTCGAAGAACTGGATAATTTGTCGGATTCGGGACCAGAAATGGTTATGGATAATTTGAGTATAGTTAGCAATCCAAAACCAGGTTTGCAGCCTTACTTCACATCACGGGAAGTGTTACCATCGATCAGCAATTACAAGGTACTAGTATATTTTAGACATTTTCCTTGATGCAGTCTCTTTTAAAAGTCTTGTGGTGTTCTATTTGAATAAAACAGGAAAAAAAATGGCAATTCGTTTCAGCATAACACTGAAGAAACAGACAGCGATGAAGAAGTTAGCACCGATATTGATAATCTGATGGTTGGATCACCTCGCATGTAAGTGAGAGTGCCATTTTAACAATCCATGTAAAAAATTCTCTATAATTCAGGCTGCTTGGCGTTTGTTGGTGGCTTCATGGTTATTTTCTGTAAATGGACACTTACTGAAAGAAGTGCCTACAAAAAAAAATGCACATATTCTAATTACTGAAAGAAGTGCCTACAAAAAAAAATGCATATATTCTAATTTAACATTTCCTTTGCATACCATTTCTCTATTTCTTTCTTGCTTAACATACTTCATGAAGTTTACTTGGTTGAAAGAAAGAGTAAAATATCCTTATCTTTTACATTGAGTAACGCTTTTTTTTATTTGCGTATTTTGAGGTAGATAATATTTTATAGCCACTGGCAATTTATTTAGAGAGATTGTTTAAGTTAATGCTTCCAAGTATTTGCCTTAGGAATATTGAATTTATTGATTTCAGATCTGGTTCAGAAGAAAAGTATCAGAAGCTTGTAGCGACATCGGAAACAGTTCCAAGCACTTCGACAGCATGTAATATCCCTGGTCCTTATTTTACCACTTCAGCATCAGTTCCTGCTGTTTCATTTCCGCTTTGTTTACCCAGTTCCGACCCATCCGAAAATGTTGCAAAATACTGCAGGCATCCCGTACGCACAAAATCTGTCACCGATTGGGTAAAATTGTTGCATAGTTTAAAAAGTGAAGTAGTTTTTTTTCCTTCCTATTTTAATTCGGGCATAAGAAAGTTTTCGCAGTATATTTTATCCACCGCTTTATTGCATCTAATATGTTCGGTTCGTGTAAAAATAAAATATGTTATTATATTGGCTAAAATTAAACTAACTCATTCTGTATTTTTGAAATTAAACTAAATTTCGACTCTGCAAGTGTTTTATATATGACTTTTAAGGTTAATTGCTGAGTTTTTCAAATCCAACTCTAGATCCCCAGATGGTTTATTTTAAGATACTATCGGTCATTTTATCATATTCTCAGTCTCATTAATATTTAAATGTCATTTTCAAACTTTCTGTTGATCTCTATTCTAAAAATCTAAATTATTTAAAATTCCCATTCTGTATTCAATTAAAGCAATTTATTATTTTACTTTAATATGTTTTTTTTAAATGATGTTATTTTTTGACGATAATCTCGATATCTAATTTGCATAATTTTCCGATTCCGTATTGTCATTATCTACTTACAGGTATCTTAATTAGGATGCTGAAAACATACGTTTTTTTTTTTTTTTTTATAGTTATCGGCTGTAGCAAATGATGAAGAGTCGTGGAACGTTAGTGAACGTTTATGGTTATGTGATAATTCTGACATTCAAATTCCATCATTTTTCGGTTCGGTTTTTCGGGTACTTGATTGCTCATCTTTTAACGATTGCCGTTTATTGATCTCATCGGTTGTTGCGAAAATACAAAAATTGTAAGCACTTTTTTTGTGTATTATGTGAAATTTTAGTAGATTTTGACTGGAATTCATGGCATATTCTGTAAGACCTATTATATCGATGACTGCTGAGTTTCGCGAAAAAGTCCTGAAAATGAGAATTTTCCGAAAGGATTGAAAATTAAGAGGTATTTCTTTTTAAGCTGCAACAGCTCGTCAACATCTCCACCGTGCACCGTTCTTGGTGTGATTGGCTCAGAGAAATTAATTAGCTATGTTCTTCGTGCTTATATTGAATCATTACAAGATAAATCAGCCGAGTGGATCAATTTCTTGAGGTGAATTTACTTCCGCTAATTATGCTTATGAAGCAAATCATTTCTTATACTACGAACTTACACAACAACTTAATTTTTCCTTTCAGGTTTTGCGTAATTACATCACCGTCTAGTCCACTGGGCAAAGTGCTTCAAGCTGGATCCAGTGGTACAGCTGCACTGAGTGAACTTTTTGTGAAAAATCCTGATGAATCAATAATGGCTGAATTGAAAGTACTTTCGGAAAAGTTGCAAAATGTGCCGGAGGGAACATTTCGAAAATTACCAATTGGTGAAGCAATGTTACAGTTGGATAGTAAAGCGTATGTATTTTGATCTTATAATTTTTTTGATTTCCATTATTTGCCAGTTATCGCATTGGTAACATTTTTCCAGATAGCTGTTACCTGTTCAGTAAAGTTAGAGTTAGCTACCAGATAGAAGTGATTATTGCTTCACATTCGAGTGATCTTAACTTGTTATCGCATGTCAGTAATGTTTCTGCTTCTTCTTTACTTTCTAGTTGTGCTTTCCGTGATACATGATTAAAGATTGTAAATACTATGTTAATTACAGCTTGACTGATGAAAAAGAAAGTTCACAGTTCGTTCCATTCCTTTCCGAAGTTCGAATTGGTCAATTTGAAGAAGACATGGAAAATTGCACAGTGCCGGCGCGATTTAACGATGAACCTCAGGTACTTGCAAAGTGATTTATATATCTTTTTTTTGCTATTTATTAGTGTCATCGAAATTCTGATTGTAAAAAATTTAATGTAATCCTATAAAACATTCTCAAAAAACTTTTATTTTTTGATATGAATGACAAGGAGAAAAACTTGATGTTAGATTACTAATAATTTTTGCAGAGTGCTTTTGGTGTACAGCAGTCAACTCCGTTAACTCCACATAGTATCAAAATATCTGATCCATTGGATCTTCTTATCGAATATTGGATACCAAATATTCAGAATGTATGTTAAAGATTTGATTTTAATTTTGCCGTATCTTTTTGGTCGTGTGCAAAATTTAAGCAAATTTACTTATGCAAAGTTTAAAGTCAAAGAAGACTTGTTTGAGTTAGGATAATTTTTGTATTCGTTTATAATATGATATTATAAAGATGCAATACTTATGTTTTTTTTTTCCAGTACTAAAATTGATGTATTTTGTGTAGAAATTTAGCAAATTTTATTTTTAGAATGAAAGTGGTCCAAGCAATGGTGCCAGTGGCGGTAGCACTGCAACAATGAAGCGTGAACCTCAATTTTTAAAATACTCAATTCGATCTGCATTTCGTTCATTTGCCGTATTTCGGAAGCCATTTAGTGCTCTTCTTTCTTTTCAGTTTGTCAAAGAGAAAAGGCGTGATAAAATGTTACATAAATTTGGGATGAAAAAAGTGCAAGTACGTTTTGGGACGGGAATTTAAATAATAGCCGATAATTTGCAAGAAAAATCATTTAGGAAGTCTTATTTACGTGTAATGTAAACTCAGAAAGACTGTTTTGATTTAAAAATAATTTAGATATTTGAACTATGATACTGTAAATTAGTTAATTTTTGAATATGAGAGTTTACGCATATGCTATATTTATTTGTTTTATATATTTCCTATTTTTATTTCTTTTTTTTATTGCCACATTTTAATTTAATTTCATTGATAGAAACATTCAATTTTACAGCGAAATGAATCAGATGGTCAAAGTTCAGTTCAATGTATTAACAAGGTAGCACGTTTAATCTGTAGTGGAAAACATCCACTTACAGGTAAGTTAATATGTTTAAATGGTGATATCATAAATTATGCAAAAGTAAGCAAATCCAGAATGTTGCTTATATTGAATTGATAATGTATGGATTGAATTCGAATTAATATTTTAATAACGAGGATCATCATATTTGTTTTTTAGCTGTTGGTACTTATACTTAATTTTAACGAAAAAATATTTAATTATCTACAAAAAAAATTTTTATTTGTTAATAAAAGAATTATTAGCTTTACCTTTCATTAATACTAAAGAGATTAGAGCAGATATTAATCTCTGTTGCTTCTGATTTTCTGTAAAATTTTCTGTTATTTAAATGATTTCCTTATTTTTTTCTATTTTTTCCAGTTTCGATTGATGGTTGTACCTGGTCGGAAATACGATTTTTCCAAATCTCTGCTCAATGGCAAACACACGTAAAGTATTTTCCGGTTTCTTTATTGTCGCGAAATTCATAATATTCAAGTTTATTGTTTGTATTTTTGTGTTGAATTATCTTCTTTCAAGAGTACTTAATGGTTTACGCAGTTTTTTTTTTTTTTTTTCAAGCTCCACTATTGTGTTAACGCATTTAAATTTATTTGCTATCTTAATAAATTTTACTGCATTGTAATTGTTAATTGTATAGGAATTGGCTAAGCATTTGATTGACGTATGTAACTACCTTTTGAGATTTTTAAATTTGAATGTGGCAAACTATAATATAGAGAATAATATATGAAATTTGTCTATTAAAAAATTATCAAGGTTAGGGTTTTATTCGTTTAAGCTATGTTTATTGTAAGTGGTAGTTTGATTTGATAATCAAAATGCAATTTATGATTCCATAAAATGTAATTTTTAAATTTTGAAATTTACTACGTTTTTAATTATTTGACTGGTGTTTTTTTTTGTTTTTTTACATTGAATGCTTCAAAAATTTACAGTTGCATTATTTATAATCTTTTTTGTTCTTTCTTTTGTAAAATTTTAACTTTTTTTGTTGCATAATTTCTAATGAAATTTCATTTCTATAGTTGTTGTTTCATTCGATATAATTGGTTGGAGCGATTATACTTTGATAATAGTAGATTTATCATATTGATTTCAACATATGCCTTTCCGGGTGATAATTGTTTTTACTACTTTCCTATATGCAAAGCATTATCAGGAACACAAAGACGCTGAATTTTCAATGCCTTTAATTATCATTACAGATTTATTATTGTGAGTTTCACAAAAACTCTTTCTGATTATTTATGTAAATTCCAAAGAAAAATTCATGCCTAAATATTACTTTTTAATTTATTGCCTTTTTCAATACTTCTATAACTTTTTTGAATAAATTATTATTGGTTTTTTGCATATAGTTAAGTAATCCTAAATGAAAAAGCATTCGCTGTTTTAAAAATTTACAATAAGTTCAATTTTAATTTAATTTTTACTCTTATGCATGCTTACAATCGGCGTATTTATCACAGCCATAATTATTGTTATTTTTATGATTCATTCATCATAGTTTGTTTCTTTTTCTGAACAAATAATTAATTTATTTGCTGTTCCGTTCAAACAGGCCCCTTGTTGTTGTTTTAAAACAAAATTTTTAATTTCCGAAACTTCCAAAACGTTTTATTAAATTTTTATCTTTTGAATATTGATAAAGTATAGTTTCAGAAATGTATCATATTACTAAGCATTTTAAGCGTGTTTGTAAATTCAAATAATTTTCACAGTAATGATATTCTTCAATTTGCATTTCATGAATCATTTAATGATGAAGTAAAGGTTAGCTAAATTATTTAAGTTTAATTATCAAAGATTTCCATTTTTATTCATTACATTTTTCTACTCAATTAAAGTACATATAGGAAATATAACTGAAAAAGTATTCACACTACTGCTATTGCCAAGTGCTGTAATTACTGCCATTAATTTATCGAATTAAATTTTTATTATATGAAATTATTAAATTTGTATAAAAATTATCATTTACTTTTTTTTCCATTTTTTAATTATTAATTTTGTCTATAATTCAGCAACTTGCTTCGCTCTCTTCATATCTTCCAGAATTTATCAATTAATTTTATTACTTGACTAAATGAAAAGTGATTTCAAAAATTTCAGTTTCAAAAAAATGAAGAAAACTTTCATTTTAGTATAAGTATTTTAAACAATTTTCTGGAAAAAGTGAATATCCTAGGTTAATTTTTTAGATTAAACAATTTTAAATTATGCGCTTTCATAAGTTGTGAGAAAAGATGCTAACTTAAAAAAATGTAGGTTTTTAAGTTTTTAATTAAATTAAGGCACAAATTATTTCGCGACCTTTTCTAATTGGTAAGCATACATTTACAAATAAATAAATTAAAAATTTTTAGCAGTTTTTCATCCTACAAAATGAGAATTCATTTAGGTACATTATATATTGCAACAATGTTTATATGTCGCATTATTGTCCACACAAAATTATCAACTTTTTCTAAATTTAATAATTCATAGTGATGACAATAGCGATAAATGTCGCGTGGAAATATCAATGCTATTTGCTAATTATAAGCCATACATTCTTGCTAATTGGCATAATTTATTGTTTGAAACAGTAAAAAAATTAATAATTCTATTCCCAATGAATTTAAAAAGATTTTTTAATGTGAAAAGTATTAATTTACTTTTATCGAAAGAAAATTTGTATTATAAAAAAATTTGCGTTTTGTTTATCATCGTGTTATTCATATAAGAGCTTGCTACCTGTTATGAATTTTAAAATTTCGACGAATAATTTTAATGATAGAATATTTTAAAGCCCATCAGTTTGCTTTTTCCTCCCTTTTTCTTTTCCATTTGTACCGGGAAAACCCGACAAGGTAGTAGATGATGAGAATTCTTAACAACAAAATTCCATTCGTTCAAAAAATACAACTATGAAATATTACTTTTGCAGAAGAAATAATTTTCGTAATTCAAATTTAAAAAAAAAAATTAGTGTTCTAATTTGAAACGGCATCAATTAATAGTACAAATGTTGGAAATACGGCGGAGAAAAAATATTATTTTCGAGTTTTTTTTTTCCTAATAGTTAATTAATTAAAATCCTGATTTGCTGGAATTTAAATGTGAGATATTATTGGTTAGTTTAAATTAGTAATGAATAAGCTAGAAAATTTTCAAAGTATTTGTTTTGTTTTATAATTAAATTATTAAAAAATTAATTGAGGTAATATTATTCGTTTGCATTTTTAAGAAGTAATTTATTTTTGGCATATTTATTAAAAATTATATAAAAAAATGAATTACTACAAAAAAACACTTCAATGAATTTCATGGTCAAAATTATTGTCCATTAATGTGGCATTTACGAAAAGAAGGAAAAGCCCAATTAGTTATGGAAAGTACTTGTACATCGAAATTTGTCAATGCATTGGACAGTATCAATCAAAAGCACTTTTTCTGTGTGCAATTATGCTTTACAACTGATAACAACGAAAATAATACAGCGTTTATGCAAAATTTCTTATCAGGTTGAGTGATTATTTCGATAACTAATAATTTTTTTATCAGTGAAAGACGAGAAATTTCCAAAATCTTTTTTTCTCTTTTCATTTCTTATTAAATATCACTTAACAAAACAAAATTTTTCTCAGACTGAATGATTATTTTAATAATTTTTTTTGACATTTTATATCAGTGAAAATTGAAATTTGCTTTGCAAATATTTTAAAAGTTAAAAATCTCTTTTTTTCTCGAAAGAAATAGGCAAATGCATGATTGAGATTTAATCATAAAAATAATTTCACAAAAATGCGACAAAAATGATAATTTATAATTTAGCACAGGAAAGGTTTAAATTGTTAAGATGAATGGAATTAAATCAAAAGTTATTTCTTTCAAATTTAGATTATAGGACTCCAAATTGTAATTTTCTTTTTTCTTTGTGGCATTTCTGGTTTTATAATTAAATTTATATAGAACGGGAAAAGAAATTTTTTGCACCAAAAATAAGACATATCAGAGAAATAGCAACAGCAAAAGGAACTGTGAAAGCAAATTTCAAATCAAGCAAATATGAAATGAAACAATCAAGTATAACTGAACAGCTAAGTACGGTAAATACAACAACGCTTGATCTATTTTCGTGGATTCATGATTACAATAAATCAATGTGGAATGATACAGAAACTAATATGACAACTGATAGCATTACTGTGCCAATAAAATACAATGATCATTTAATTTTTGGTTATTTTAGGTTTGCTTTTATTAATTATTTCTTTTCAATATTTTAATGTTAACTTGTTTTTTTAAAAATTTCAACTAAAATTAATTACTATTGCGCTATTTTATGTTTATTATTAAATATTATTTCAAATTTTATGGTTACTTTTTTTTGAAAAAAACTTTAAATATCATTAACAATTTATGATGGTCAGTGTAGAATATTAAGAAAAAAAAAAATATTAATTGAGAAAAGGCATAACATGCTACAATTATTGGAATGAAATTTAAGTCGTTAAATTTTAGTTGAAATCAGAGTTATTGCAGAAGGTGTAAATAATATTCCAGTTGTAAAATGATAATGTTATAATTCGAAATGATTGCATTTTAATTTAATAGCTTTGTAACATGCATGCAAATCTTGTGCAAGTTTAAATTGAACTTTTGAATTGGAATTACTTTTTAATATTTACTATTAAAGAAATTATATCATACGTTATTTTTCACTTACTTTTTTTATTTTAATCCCATTTTGATTGTGATCAAATCAAATTTTAATTTTTTTTTCCTTTTGCTTAATTCTAATTAATAAGTGAACAATTAAAATATTACTTAGCAATTTTGAATATATGAAAATTAGAATTTGAAATATTTATTAATAGCAATTTCAGATTGTATGTCTTGATATCACTTGCAATTTTCGTCTCAATCCTACTTATTCTCACAGCAATTGCCTGCTATTATGATTTTGAAAATCGTCGCAGCACTTTGCCAGCCGGCAGATATCGTAGCACTGAAAAAAGTACTATACCAATAGTAACCGTTAAACATGCAGATGAACAACCTTGTATTGTACATAAAAAGAAGATTAAAGACGTTAGAATTTATCATTTAATAATTTCTTAAAAAAAACATTATACCGTATCAGAAAATAAAAGAAACGTACTAAGTGACCCTAAAATAACAGCGTAATTTATGATCGCCCTACTGTACGCCATCAATTGATATCGTACAATGGAAGACGAATAGTTCACTGTTGCTATTTGTAGTGTATCATAAACCTATAACTAATAATGATTGTATGCATGAAACCATGAAAGATATCGGGTACAATAAGATACGAATAATTTTAGGGACAAAATGTAGGTACAATAAGCGTATTGCGGAAAAATTTTAATAATACTGCATCATAATTATAATGACATAAATATGACTTGTGTGCTGTAGCGTGATTATAATGATAGTATTTACAGGCGGTAAAAGAATCAACATATTCACGTACACTTCGCAAGCGTGAAATGCTAATTGCAGCACTGCGTTCAGGATCGACACAATCTGTCACATCCAGTGAATTTGACGACATTTTTGATTTGCAAATTAATACAGTTTCAATTTTAATTTATTCAATTATAAAATTACGCAAAATTACGAAGACATCAAGCAAAATTTCTTTGTTTGTCTTTCTTCCAAAAAATAAAATGCAAAGCTAAAAAATGAGAAATTTCTTCGAAAAATATTAATTTTTTATTTTTCAAAAACAAAATCAGCTGGATTTTTTGATTACTTGATTCAAATTGGATTATGTGATCCAAATTAAAATTCTAATTCGCATTTTGAAGAAAATATAGAGACATAAACATAACTCATAGCCTAGCGGATTGCGTATCTGGATACTATTAGCATTCATGTTTTGATTTTATAATTTACAGATTTGTATTTCATTTTTTTGTCTCTACATAGAAACACTTTTATTTTTACTTCTCAGTTAGTGTTACAACTTCTTTTGAATAATTCAATTCAATCATTTTAATGTGAAATTTTTTTTTATTCTTTGGAAGAAAGACGAGCAAAGGACTTTTGCTTGGTATTTTCATAATTTTATATAATAATTCGTATTAAATTGATGAAATTGAAATTAATATTATTTATTATTACAATTATTACAGCGACAATAATTGTTATTACTACTATTTCAATAATAGTATTATTGTTATTATTATAATTATTTTGCAAGGAATTTATAGGTAGTGGAAGTTTGCCTAAAAAACATAAAATGCTAAAATTACCTCAAATCCCAGCAAAGGTATATTTCTTTTATTCTTTCCTAACTTACTGTTTTATCCTGTTCTTGAACAATGGAATTAGTTACATATTTTTAAGGACATTGTTTTTCTATCAATTAAAATGTTTACCCATCAAATGAGATTATTTGGTCAATGGGTAACTTTTAAGCGCTATGAGGTAATTTGGTCGAGGGTAACTTTTAAGCATCTCCTCAAATTTTACATCATTTATCAGCTTTTTCTTCATCTTTCATCATATTTATTAAATTTGAAAAATAATTTCTTCTTAATTTTGCTAAACACTCAGTATTTATTCCCAGCATTAATTTAAATATATATTTTTTAAATATAGCGATAAGTTATTCATCGAAATGTTTGTTTATATAACAACAACTGCTTTTCAAATTGCTATGAACGTCAACTCAAACTTAAATCTAGCTTCAACATTTTTATTACTTAATTCAATTGACAAGGAATTTTGAACATTTCTGAAATAAGTGACTTAGCATAGAATTAATGAAATTGCACAATTAATGGAGCAAAGGGAAGTGAAAAATGTTTCATTTTTTTAATGAAAATTGAAATCACATTGAAAAACACTTTCGAAAAATACTTTCCTGGAACAAGATCATGCTGCTTATTTTTCCGTATTGCAATAAATTCAGTTTTTTCTTAAGATGGGTGAAAAAATATTACTACAGTGTGATTCCACGCAACGTATCAGCTCAGCATTATCATCAAGCGCTGCAGAAATGAAAGAGTTAATAATTTTTTGATTATTCAAACCTAAAAAAGAATTTTAACATTTGAAACTTCCAGTTACAGAAAATATAACTTCATAGAATGCATTAAAATTTGTTTGAATTCTTAATAAAAAATTGAGTTGTACAGGGAAAAGCCAGCAAGCGAAAAATCGAAAGTGTCACCAGTGTCAGAATCAAGAAGTGAAAAAGGATCAGAAACCGGAAATGATAATGATGAAAGCAGAAAAGATTAGTAACGAATACGATTCTATGAAAGAGTAGTAAAATGGAACAACGAACTAAATTGAATTTAAAAAGCAGTTCATTTATTTCTTATGTGCAAATATGAATAAAATATTTTTTGTGACAAATTTGATTTATTTAAGTCCGTGCAAGAATTAATTAAGACAAAGAAATTGGAATTAAACAAAATAAAAGAATAAAATAAGATAATTAGTTAAACTTAAAAAAAAGAATTTAATATACGGCATGCTTTTAGCAAACGAAGTGATTAGCATTCGATGAAATAATTGTGAATTTCATTTGACCAATTGTTTAGATCAAGATCGCTTTTAATAACTCCCATAATGAGTCTGGGTCCAAACTGTGCTAGTAGAATCGAAGTACAAGCTTTCATCCAAAAATACCACACATGATTCAATGTACTGCAAATTTGTCTTCGATTTGATATCATTTAATATAAATACTGATGTGATCGTTGTCACCATTACTAGAAAATATTTATTTATCAAAACATTCTGAATGATAACAGAAATGATAATGAAATTTGATGACAAGTTTGCATTGCAAAGGCATATATTTGAACATTTTCTTTGCTTTGGATTGGAAATTAATTTAAATTAGCTATTAGCAATTAAGAGGTTGCCAAAAGAAAATCAATGCTGAAAAACAAAACAAATTAATTTTGTTGAAAAAAGTTAAAATCAGTCATATTCTTCGATATTTTAAAAATACTAATTTTTATTTATTTAAATTAATAATTCATTGTTTATCGCTCACTTCATCATTCATTTTTAATGATTCGATAATGGATAATGAAAGAATGCTTGCTGTCAACAAAACATTGAAGCATTCGTTAATTACATTAAATAAACTTTCATATTGAATTTTACCGATTATATTCGAATTCTTTCTTGATTTAGCACACTCTGTGATATGCTTTAAGTGAGTTAAAATTTACAATTTTAAATTGAAATCAGTCATATCCTTTGGTATTTAAAATCAATATTTATACTATAAATTAAAACAATAGCTTTTAGAGAAATGGTTCAAAAGTAAATTTCGATAGTCGTAGAAGTCGTGGAGCGCTGAAATTTGTTAAAAGTCCAAAATGCAGAAAATTTATCAATTAATTTTAACAATAAAGAAAAAAATTACATTTAACGGCAGATAGCTTCCCTCCTGAACATTCCGGCACTTTTTGAGCGCTGGAAGTTTTTTTTCTTATAACTCTATCTGGACAAGAGAGAAGAACTAGATTTTTTCCGGGAACTTCCATCCATTAGACTTAATTCTAGACGAATAAAAATTTGCAGTGAAAATTTTGGAATATATTTTAACTTAAATACAACTGTACTACATTATGTATTTTTGATTTAAAGCAATGAATCAAAATCAAGTAATGAATGATTCATTTTTGAAAATTTCAACATCGGCAGATTGCTTTAGTGAATTTATGTTTCCTTTTTTACAATGTTTAATTCATTTATTTTAGCCTATTTATGCAAAACTATTGCAATAGATAGTAATAAATAATTATAATTATTATTTTCATTAGTATTTCATTTTTAGGATGAATAAAGTTGGCTAGTATTTCATTTATAAAACAATTTATCTTAATTCTTCCTCGAGTAAATTATTTATTAAAATACTTTGAAAATTGAATTTACAGAAATGATAAATTTGATAAGAGCAGAATAGAAGAGATTGAAAATGTTCCAGTTAAAAGAAACATTTATTTTTGCATAACAAGTAATTGTACCATTTCTATTTTATGTTTGAAGTATAATTTATCAAATTTTCCACCGAATAATACTTCAAGGACATGAGAACGGTTGCATGGTGCATGACAGCAGGCGAATGAATGGGTGACAACGGACGGCTGGTTACCGCGGATGGTTGACAACAGATCAGTGAGATTGAAAAAGAGCCGTTGCAGTAAATAGTTCCACACAAAATCAATTAATTTATAATGTAGAACAGCGTGCGAAACATCCTTATTGCTTTCGATTATTCATTATTGCATTATTATTCCTATTCTTTATTACTATTAACATTATATTATTGCCATTAGAAAAATATTATTTTTTATTGTCATTAGTATTGTTATGATTACCGTTATTATCTACTGTAAGAATAGTTATTATTATTTATTATTATCATTATAAGTTATTGTTATTCTTATCACTGTCATGTTTATCACCATTATTATTTATTCTTATCACTGTCATCTTTATTGCTATTATTTATTACTATTACTCATTTATTCATTTACATTGTTCCACCTGTATTTTTGATTATTATAAGTGATAATTTCAGCGTCTTTAAAAGTTTGATTACTCCACTGATTAGTTTTTTGGAACGAATTAAAATGACTTATTCCAGAAGAAAAGAAAAAGAGAAAAAAATAAACAGTGAAAAATTGGAAAAGAAATTGAATAATGAAAAATAAAATGAATTTATATAAAAATTATTCTATCAAAAGTAAATGAGATAATTCAATTTTTTATTGGACGATAGAAAAAGACGAAAAAGCAAATAATTTCAATTCTTTTATATCATTTTGAGTTTGCTACAAACAAAAATTCTGTTTTTTATTTTAAATTTTTGTGAAATTTCTTTTTTTGTGAAAAATTTTTTTAAAAAAGAAGAATAAAATGTGGCGAAAATCCGAGTGAAACATTGCTGTTCTTTTTTCAAGCAGCGAATCGATTAAAATTAAAATTTCAAAATTGTATTGCTTCTCTGCAATTGCTGTAAATAATTTAAATTGAAACGAGCGTGAGAGAAAAAAAAGATAATCAGAACAGATATATCGTGAAATGAGTTATAGTGAAATTGAACTGAAATACTAAAAAGACTGTGACAAAACTCTTCCTTGCAAAATTTAAAAAAAGCCGAAGAAGTCAACTGAGTGTAAGCAAGAAGCATTTAATTATTACTATTTTATATTGTCACTCATTGATAAGATTAAATTAATTTCGAATAAAATTTTGCCGAAAGTTTTTTTCATTCCTTTTCCTCGATATTCTTGCTATTCCTTTTTTTATCAGCTGAGCTTTTCTTATTTTGAAATATTCAACAACATTATTTGCTTATTGAACATTTCTTGAGATATGAATTTCATCAATGTTTTCACATCGTTAAAATTTTTATCAATTTTTTTTTGCAAAACCAACTTTTCGCATATTTCATTGTTTTTTTTTTTTTATTTTTGAATTATTAATCTTGACTGCCAAAAAAGAAAAAGAAAGCAAATATCAAATTTTTATCAATGTTATGACGCCAAATGACAAAATGACAAGAAAAGAAAAAATTAAAATGACAAAAGAAATGTAAAATTGAACACTATTCATATCATATCATATCATATCAATATCAAATATTAATCATTCATATCATTCACAGTTAACAATATACTATACTGTTGCAAAAAAAAAAAAAAAATTTCAAGCAAATCATATAAATACAACCTAGTCATTTGCAACATTCTAAGCAATATTAAAAATCAATATCTTATTTTTCAAGTTTGGAATCTTCATGATGACATTGAGAAATTTTAATCTCATCTCTTGTGATACTTCACTTACACTGAGATAGATTCTTGAACAATTTTTGCAACGAAAATCTCGTCGTCTATTTTTGTCTTCTAATATTGATTGTCAATTGTTCTAACATGGGATGATGCAATTGAAATTTCCTAAATTGAATTTCCGAATTTTTATTGAATTGGTGAATTTGTGCAATCTTTATGAGTGATTGCAAATTACAATTTTTTTTTGTCGTGAACTAAAATTTATTGGAATTACATTTAAGAATTTAAGCAATTGTGAAATTTAGTGCAAAAAAAATTATTGCTGCTATTTTTCCCGAATTTATTTGCCTTATTAAAATTTGAAAGATAATTGGAAAATTCCCACTGATTAAATTTTAAAAAACATCAATCAATTGAGGGCTAAATAAGTGATTAATTAGTCAATTAGTCATTAAATTGAAATACAATATTCATGGCGATGAAATCATTCCTTGAAATGTAAATGAAATTTTCTCAGTTCATCATGAAATAATATTCCACCATCAAGACGAAGCAAAAAAGGTGTTTTCAAGCATTTCAGACAACACAAAATAGT
Organism: Mansonella perstans; assembly: GCA_037074765.1. Taxonomy (NCBI): domain Eukaryota; kingdom Metazoa; phylum Nematoda; class Chromadorea; order Rhabditida; family Onchocercidae; genus Mansonella; species Mansonella perstans. Next base: position 97,571 of record JBAMDO010000202.1, read on the forward strand.
ATTATTAATTATGCAACAAGCTTAATTCATCTCACTGCTTAAAATCAAAATAAAATTTTGAAAAAATTTCAAGTTTCAATTGTAGGAAAAAACTTTTATCTCTTTCCATTTCTTCGCTTTTTTCTTTGCAATGAATTTAGAAATGTATGAAATTGATATTAAATTAAATGGAGGAATTTATTTTGTTTGTTTGCTTTGTTTTTTTTATCGGAGAAGGATAATAAACAAATAAACGAACAAACAAACAATAAAACAAAAGAAAAAAATTACACGCATATTCGAGTACGAAAGAAAATGGGAAGCAAAAGTTGTCATGGATTAATGGAGCCCGCGTCATAAGAAAAAAAAGAAATGAAAATAAAACTTTCTTGTTTACTTCATTTCTAATAGAATTTCAAAATTTGACTTCAAAAAAAAGCGAAACAACAAGAAAAAGAGAGAGGAAGAGAGAGAGAGAGGAAAAACAAATATAGTAGATAAAGAAGAAAAATTAAATTTTTAAAATTGAATTCAACATTTCGTTTTTTTTTTTAGTTTTGTTTCCAGGAAAAGATTATTCATTTTCAGATAACTAATGATATTCCGGATTGTTCTTAATAATAGATAAAAAGTCGATTTTCATACTATTGCAGTTATAGGGAGAGAAAAAGATTGATGAAAATAGAAGGTAAGAAATTACACGAGAAAAAATAGAAGAAAAAGTTTTCGAAAAAAGCAAGCGCCCTGTATGTACCGATAAATAATAATCTTAATGATAGGTAATAGCGGTAATAATGACAAACGATAACAATCATGATACACTGATAGAATAAACAACAAAAATAAGTGACAAGTACAGTCCCTGTAATTAATTAATTACTAAATTTTTGAGTGAATCATTCTTTTAGTTCATTTCGATTCGTTCATTTTTGATGCTTAATGATTAATGATAAAATCAATCATCACTGAATCTTTGATCATCTGTTATTGATAAATTTCTATTCCATCAATGAATCTTTGATCAATCTCTCATAACTTCATTCTTTCATTTTTAATTAATTATTGTTGAATAATTAAGGAAAGAAATAAACAATTGAAAGAAATAAAATATTGCTGAAAAAATTTTATCATCTCAATATTAGGCGTACTGTACTTATCAACTATTTCATTAACTAAAAGAAGCCAGATATTTAAAAAGTTAATTTATTATATGGAAGATCATTCTTTACCACCGGCCTATGAAAAATTTGAGTTCATATTATTGGCAAAAGCATTATTTTGCCAAAAAAAAAAATGGTATCATACATCTTTCATTTTAAATTAAATTAAATCGATTGAAAATAGCAGAAAGACTTGCAGGAAATGATTAGAAATGAATAAATTGACTGTATTGATAAGTAAGTTCTTTTTAACACATACATTAATGTATATACATAATACATTTCCTGCAATTAAGTAAAATTAGCAAAAATTTCAAGTCCATTATTTTTAGATTAGATTGTAAATTTTCATTCCAATTCATAATTTAACAGCAGATATTACGCAACGGAATAGCATGTAATTTCATTTCAAATTTTATTTTCATGTAAACTTTTCTACCAAACCAAAAACTTTCTGATTTGATAGAAAAGAAAATATCAAATTTGAAATGCAAAAAAAAAAAAATTAGAAAAGGATTCGATCAATTTGTTTGATTGCCGATAATTTGGTCAATTTTTCAATTTGTTTTCGAGGAGGCAATTCTTGCACAATAAAACATTCAATTTTTTTTAGTATTATGCAATTTTTTTGAATTATCGAACGGCGCGCTATTTTCATTGAAATTTGAACAAAAAGAGAAAAACTAATTTGCTTGCAAATTTTTCAAAAAAAAAAAAATTAAAAAATAAATAAAATACAAAAATTGCAAAATTTATTTTGCGCTTTTATCAAAATTGTGAAAACATAAATTTTTCATAAATTAATTATTTCAGTTAATTAATTTTGAAACATATAAAAAAAGCTTCGAGAAAATATATGGATAAAAACACACCGACATATGCAGAACTGAGTTCGAGAATTCATCTTGAGCAAATTGTAAATTTAATCATTCAATAACATTTGAAAAGTGATGAGTTTAATTTAGAAGGAAAATTTTGCTAAGAAAGGGCAAAGAAGCGAGCAATTGGATAAAGTAAAAAATAATCGAATTTATAAAACGATAACAACAATTGAATGGTTATAAATAATAATTTGAAAAAATCTTACTTATCATTATTTTTCTATCTTTACTTACTTTTTTGATTGAAAAAAAAAGGGAGAAAGAGAAAGAAAGGGAAAGTCCAAATATTTGCTACTTGTAAGATAGAAATTACAGTATCATCTTCCTTGATCTTTTTACTATCAATAATTTATGATATTATCATTATTTTTATCGTTTATTTACTTTATCCATATGTGTAAACATAAATTAGATTTCAATGTTATGTAAAATATTCCACAGTAATTAATTACTGTATGAATAACTAATCTTTTCAAAATTCCACAATTTTTCGCTTTTTCTTTTCCTTCCGAATCCGCATTACTTCATTACGATGAAATCATGAAGTTATGATGAAGTCATCCAACATAAATTATTTAACAAATTCCTTGAATGCCAATAACGATAAGTTTTATGCATCCATAGACATATGGCCTGGCATCAATGATTCCATCCATACATTTGCTCCCATCTGTGTTTGTGCCGCACTATACGGTGCCATCATATGGCTCATCGGTCCCGGCATAAACATATGGCCCGTTAATGCACTGTAAAGCATATTACTTTTATTTTTTGTTTATTGAACAAAATTTAAATTTTAAAGATTTTTATATAATTGAAAATTTTTATATAATTAGCTTATTTTTCCTCAATCATAATACAGTTTGTTCACTTTAATAATTAATAAATATTTTCAAGAATATTTATTAATATTCTTGAAGTTATCATTTTGTAATTTGAAATCAAAAATTAATTTTTTTTTATAACTGACTAAAAGTTCGAATTATTTTTTTTTCTTCGCCTTATTTCAACAGCATTTCGATACAATGATGTTAATATACTTGTTTCTTCAACGGTTTTTTTTCTCAAATAAAGGAAATGGAAAACATAGAGGTCATTTTAAAAATTAAAAACATCTGTTTAATTAAGAAAAAAAATCGTATAGTATTTTCTAAGTTATATGTCAGTCATTTCATCCGCTTTCTAAATTTAATTTTACAGCTCAATTCGCTAATCATATTACATGAAATAAATATTTCGATTGAAAGTGATGAAATTTCGAAAATTTCACAAATTAAGCAAAATATATGCAGGCACATCATGTATGCATATATGAATGAACAACTATTAAAAAGTAATTAATTAATTCATAATGAATAGTTGAGTAAAAATGTTAGTCTGATTTTAATGAATACTAAGCCTTGCGATTTAATTCAATAAGCATAATAACTAAATTAAATACCGCACTGAAAATGCAATATTTTTGAATAGTGCTATTGCAATTTACTGGGGATTAAAAATTAAATTTTTTAAAATTGTAATATTTGCAATATATTAGGAATTAAAAGAATATTATTTTAACAAGCAATGTTGCAATATACGGCGATAGAAGAAAAAAACAGATAAAGTTAACGAGCTAAGATTTTTGATTTCAGATATTAATAAATGATATATTTGAGTAAAGTAACTAATTCGTTAATTTCAATTTTTAAACTTTTAAGTATTAAATGAAAAAACAAAACTATTTTATGTGTATGTAAATTAACAAGGAAGTAATGTTGGATTGGGGAAGAAAACATACGCCGGATTGGTAAATGCCGGATGAGCAATACCGGCTGCATATGGATTACTGGGAAACATCGCTTGTGCTGGATATCCTGCTGCTGCTGCTGCACTTAACTGATTACCATCAGGACTATAAGTGTGTGCAACACTCAACAAATCTGGAAATTAATGATAGAATTTTAAAAAGAAAAGAAAGAAAATTTATATTAATAAATTTAGAATAATTAGTGAATTGCCGTTACACGTATGCAAGACATTTAGAAGGATTTCACTAATTATTGTTAAATTAGGTAAAAAGTTATTTAATTGATCGATTTTGTAAAATTAACTCATTCAAAATTTTTAGGCTCATAAAAAATCATCATTTTGAAAAATTGCAAGGAACCTAAAATCGTTAACAAATAAAAAAATTCCAAAAGAAAAGAAAATGAAATTTAAAGTTAATTATTAACCAGGTGATGGACCAGGACTTTGACCGCTGCTTTTTCTTCTCCTATTTTTAAAAACGCTGACACCATTTGGTCGTCCGGCACGATTGCTCTGGTCAATCATCGGTTGAACAATCCTTCGCCTTGCATTGATAAACCTATAAGAAATGAATTGATAGTTGATCAATTCTTGAGTAAATTGCAAAATTTTCCTCAAATACTGCAATTGACTTTTTCATCAAAGCAATAATTTAAATTCAAATTGATTTTTTAAATTTAGATTTATTCTATTCGAGCATATGAAATTACTTATTGATTTCAGATAAACTACGTATTATTTGAATACTTTACAATATTTCATATATAACATAATGTTTCATCTAATATAATCGTACAGCATTTCAATTGTGTTAGAATTATTAACTGTATACTTCTTATAAAAAGCAGTTATTAATTCACTTCTGATCACTTCATTTTTCGATATAAAATTATCATAAAAATATATATGCAATTCCATTTCCTTTTTCATATCAGCCTCTTTTCACTTTTTTCGTATTCTATGCTTTGAACAAATTTTGAATAAAAGTATTATTATAATTTTTTTAGCTCTAATTTTTTTTTGAAACAAATTTGTCAAATCCAGTGATAGATAAAAAGAATAAGAAGAAAACGATACAATCATTTAATCATCATTTTTTACAAGCAAAATCTTTGTTTTATTTTCCATCAGACTTCTTCTAAAAAATAAGGCTATTAATCTAAATTTATGAAAATGAATAAATTTATTGTGTCTATTTGCTTGCATATAACTTATGTTAACATGAAAGGGGCAAAGGTCAATTTTTTGTACAATTTGACATCTTTATGAACTTCTTCCGCACTTTTTTCCAGCCACAACTCAATCACATAATTCTTAATGATCACTTTTTTCTTTTCACACTGTCATTAGAGGAATGAATGGACAATAATTTTGCTCTGCAATTTATAACTTTTGTTAATGAGTGGAAATTCAAGAGTAAAAATTATTCAACAAAATATTGTCCGGCGAATAAATTTCAACGCTTACATTTCTCTTCTTTCCAGTTTTATAAATTAAAAATTTTTTAAATAAAATTACACTTTTCACTGCTGTGCTATTGTCACTTCTATTACAGTAGTCACTAAAAACTTCATATTTTTTAATATTTCAATTTTCATTTTTAAATCAGCAAATTTTAAATTTTCCAAAGAGCTAATTATTACTGCTTAAGATTTGGTAATTTTCTATTACAATAATTACTTATTACTGATAACAGCATCATGCTTATATTTTTTAATTCCCATACATTGTTCATTTTAGCCTCTTTCCCCCGCCTCGATAACAATTCCATAAGATGTGATTTATCAAACTTGAAGATGCCATATTTTATTACCCTCATAAAATGACTCCTTCTCATACTTATATCACCATTTAAGATATCTTAATCGATCTATTCATCTGATCGATGACTCAAATGTGCCATTGAGAAGGAATATAAAATGATTTTGTGATGCTATAAACATTGTTACAAAATAGTTGCAAAATAATTTATGTAATGGAAAAAAAAAAAGTTAATCGAAATAATAAAATATATTCTCCAATTCACAATTCACATTACATTTCAATTTAATTTAATTTCATTCAAATTTACAATTTCCCATAAATATTTGTTATATTCGCTGGTCAGCCAAATTCATTCACTCATTCATTCATTTATTCATTCTTTCAATCATTCATTCACTCATTCAAATTAATTCAATAATTCATTCTATTCACTCATTTTACAATTAATATTCAATATAATCACAGCAACTATTATTCCAAATTTATTTATTGCAATTTATTTTAATTTATCCATTTTTCAATTAACATAAAATACAGAATACAATTCTGAATTAAATCATTCAATTTGGGTGAAATTCAGATTAAATAATATTTCAATTCATTTATCAATTTCCATCAATTTCATTTTATTCAGTCATTTCGGAAATGATATTTAGTTGTATCTAATTAAAAAAAAATAACGAAAAAATTAAAGAAATCAGCAATATATGATTGATTGAAAATATTTATAAGTTGTTATTAGAATATAATAAAAATTTAGATTAAATTAAAATTCAAATGAAATTTTATAAATAAAATATTATTTATTACTAGTAGCGCATGCAATCAAGTTTTGGAGTTATTTCATTACTGTATTATAATTTTTTAATTGCTATTAATAAATTTTTTTACTTTATTATTACTAATAAAAATGAATTATTTCCCTGCTGATCATATCCTTTGCACCGTAACCAATAATCTGACCACAAAATCGAACACATAAATTTTCAGTTTATTATCTACCAGTGATCGTATTGCGCAATTTTGCTTAAGTAAGTTAATGAGCAGGTAATCCCATCAAATATTTTGCAATACCTGAGAACATAAACTCTATCCTTACGTAAAAAGATTTTATCAAAGGTAATTATGTTTTTATTTGAGCAAAGTTAAATGAGTGAATATCTTTTTAATGTAGTATTGCGATATATATGGGTAGAGTGAAAATTTCATTTTTATTTTACAATTTTTAAAAATTTTTTAAATTTAGTAACACTTTTCTGAACATTTCTTGTTTTCACTTCTTCGATTTTCATGCAAAATTTTTTTTTTGACTACAGATATTACAAAAATATGTTTTTGATGTTTGTGATACTTTCATTTTCGTTTTTAATTTTTTAATTTTCGGAAAATTTTCGGTGTCATAAATTATTTCTTCTGCTTCGTTCTTTTTTCCAAGAAAAAATTTCAAAATTTCAAAATTTCTTTCTGTTTGTCTGCTCATCCTTTTCTAACTTCTTTTTTTTTTTTTTTGAAAAAAAGACAAAACATTTGACTAATATTCTTGAGAAAATGATGATATTTCATATCAATCTCCAGGCATTATTAAATATAGAAAGGAAAGTAAAAAAGAAGGGAATTAAGAAGAAAGTGAAAAAAGTTTCAATTTCTTTCATCTTTGAAATATTTCTCAAACGAAAGCAAAATATTAGCTGTAGTTTCCAGATATTGATAAATGGCATGTTTGATTAGAATTAAAGTTTGTTTCGTTTATTTTGAAAATGATAAACTAAAAAATTAATTTGTTTGATAACTTCGAGTAGTGCACTTACAGAAAGATAGGTATTTGCCTTTTTTTTAAAAAATACATTCAATTCAGCATTTCATTGCAAAATATTATTGGATGTGGAAAAACGATACGTAATGGTCGAAGATAGCAATTATTGATCAATGTTACGGAAATTATCGTAAACGATAAGCGGGACTTAATTGAAATAGATCATATTGATTCAAAATTTACCAGTAAAAGATAATATAATTAAATTGGAAATGAATTTAAATGATTTAAAATTTATCAGCAACCAAATAAGTTTTGTTTTATTTTCTATCCTTTCTAGAAATTAATTAACACCTTATGGAAATTTTTTAATTATCTTTGCTACATTTATTTTTGTATTTCTCTTTTCATTTTTTTTTGAAACCAACAAATCATATGATTTTAAAAATTGTCAACAATTCATTCCAATAAAAATGTGTCAAGGATAAAGGATAAAAAAAACACAAAATTTAATTGTTATAAATAAAAAATTATGAGAAAAAAAAATAAAAGAAAAGATAGAAGGAAGGAGAGAAAGAGAGAGAGAGAGAGAGAAGGAAAGGAAGAAATAATTGAAAAAACAAATTAAAATATACTTTTTCTAAAAATAAAAATTGTCATTTATGCAAAGAAAAATTGCATGGAATCAATCAATTGTTAGCTTTATTTCAACTGCTTTTTAAGCAAATTATCAATCTTTCAAATTATTTTAAGAAAAAAAGAAAAACTTTTCTTTCTTTCTCTTTCTCTCTCATTTTTTTTCATTATTTTTTAAATTTAAATAAAAATTTAATAAGTAGAAAAAATTCGAAAAAAAAAAAATTATTTTGAAAAAATTAAAATTAAAAGAAAAAAAAAATTGAAATGAAATTAATGAAAGAAACGGAAATGAATTTAATAAGAAAACCCCTCGATTAGTTTTAATTTTAACTAAGAAAAATTTTAAGTTATAAATCAGAAACGAATCATTTCCACTCTCTCTCTCTCTTTCTCTCTCTCTCTCATTCTCTCTCATTTTCTCAATATATCAATACAATCATCATAATCATTATCAAAATCTTTCCAATCCATTATATTTTTCTCCTCTCATCATTCCCTGCATCCTCTCATATCAAAACTTCTATCATCTTTCCCCCGGGCTTCTTTTACCCATTTCATACAACAAATTTTCCCCCAACAACGACAGCTGTGATAATCAATCATTTTCAAGGCTGCTTTCCTTCTTTTACTTTTAACAAAACTCTCTATGACAGTTCTTCAATTCTTTTCTTTTTATCATATTCTCACCTCTCTCTCTCATCCTCTCACTCTCTCTACCTCATTCATTCTTTCACTCTCTCCTTTTTCTCTCAATTTTATAGGATTAAACTTATTGCTTCTTTTCATCAATTCTACTTTTGCATATATATATATATATATGTATATATGCATATGTATATATCTTCAAAATCATCAAATATTATCCAGAATTTTCGGAATTTCTTTGAAGATTATATTTGATATGTAAATTTTACAAATATTATTCTCTTCCTTTCTGCTTTTCTTTTCCTTTCTCATTCTTTCCCTTTCTTTTGCCTTCTCACTCTCTCCTTTTTTTCCCTTGAGACTTTTTATTTCTATCATCTCACCAATCTATGCATATAAATATTACAGTAGATAGTAATAATAAAAAGAATTTAACAAATCCCAAATGTATGAAATTTTAATGTAAGTAAATGAAAGAAATTTATAAATGAAAAGTATTAAAAATGAAGTAAAAAAAAAAAAAATTAAATTAAATTTTAAAAAATTTTAGTTTTAAAAGTGGAAAAATGTTTGATAGAAAAGAAATATTTTAGTATGTAAAAGAAGATTACGGTATGAACAGCTGAGATGGAAAAGGGAACGGCTGTGCTCTTTGAAAATCTCACTCTCCCCCGCTGCCATATTTCCCAAGGTCTTTTCTTCAATAGCGAACCTCATCAATCATACGGTGTGCGCATGTCTGATTGGCATCTGCTAGAATTTTTAGACAACAAAAATCGATCACCAAATGTTTCGCCTTCTTCACATTGTTGTTGTTGATGATGATAATGATAGTGATAATGATGATGATGATGATGATGATGATAATAATAATAATAATAATGATAATATTATTAAAAAAAGTAAAGAAAATTTAATAAAAATTAAACTTTTTGCTTAAATAAAATTGATAAGAGTGAATTAAAAAAAAAATTAAAAACGATAATTATATTCTTATATTATTGCTTGATGATGATAAGAGCAGTAATAATGATATCGAAAATGATAACGATAATAATTATTAGCAAGAAAAATGAAAAATAAATTGATTAAGATGATGCTTTCTTTTACTAAAACAAAATGCAAAGATTAATTAAGAAAAAATTACAGCACTAATAGATAATGAATACAAATTAATGAAGATGATGTGAAGTAAATTATACATTGAAAAGGGAATAAATGTATGGCTAAATGATAAAACTTACAATCTAAAATGATAATTGAAAAAAGTATGGTAAAATTAAAATTAAAAATATAAAACAATTTGCTTAAAAAAAATTTGAAAAAAAAATTTTAAGAATGCGAAGAACGATATAAATTATTTTCAAACAAATAAGACGCTAAAAATTGAAAAAAGATAAGGAATTTGAAATAATTGAAATAATTATCACTATTAGCGGAAAACATGCTAATCAATTCATGCAATTCTAACAATCAAAAAATCTCCAACAATTATTCTTTCATTTCCATATCTTTGCCATGTTTTTTGATAATCATTAGTGATAACATGTTACCTATCATATAAGCTTAAGCAAACTGATAAGAAGTAAAAAATATAAATAGTATTGCTAGAATCTTCTATTTTCCGCGAAATAATAAATGAAACTCTGGGAAGAATTGCAATAATATAGCAATAATCAATAAAACAAAAAA
>JBAMDO010000203.1:0-99460 GCA_037074765.1 Mansonella perstans
ACAGAAAATGATACACTTGCTATCAGAGCCAAAAATATGAAAAATATGGAGTTAATTTTTAAAATTTTGTAGCACTTTAAAAATCTTATGTATTCTGTAAATTATTGATCATAACAAAAGTATCAATAACACAAATTTAATTTGGTTTAATTAAACTAAATTTGTATTTTTGATAGTTTTGTTATAATTTCATAGATCCCATTTCTGTGACTTCTTCGACTATAACCAGAATGAGCCACAAATGAGTGACTTTTACCAGATTTATATTTAGTCTTGGTTAATAGCATATATTCAGCTCTCTAATTCACTTTCTGTTTACAGCCACCAAGTAGTGATTTCATCGCAAATACATGAATCAAAGAAATTTTGCATGGCAACAGTTACCGATACATCAGTTATGTTGCGGAATGATTCAATTCCAAGTTTGTCTTTGTGAATTTAACGCAATTTTATACTCAATTTTTGCAGCATTAGTAGTTGAAATTGAACTGACAAATATTTTGCTCTTGCTAGACCATCAAAGATATTGCATTGATTACCCCGTGCATCAGGAAAAAAAAAATCTCACTTCAGAACTGACTGCACCATAATTCTTCAATATTTCGGTGCTGAAAAGCAGGATGCATTAATCAAGCGATTAATGCATCAACAAACACCCTGCCACAGAAACAAGCCAAATAAATTTACAGTCTAAAAATTAAATCAGTAATTTATACATTCGATATAAAAGTGGCAATTATTTTGTGGAAATAAAACGCAAAAAAAAAAAAAAAAAAAAAAAAAAACAGATGAAAGGAAAGAAATTCCTATTTCTCCAGCATATAAAATTCTGGCCCAACTTTTTTCCTGTCAGTATGTTAGGCTTTTCATCAGTTTCTTGGAAGCATACCAATAATGTCAGTAAAATAGCGAAACATTTTTGAAATTTTTGTACTAGATGTTTAATATAGAAATAAAGATCTTGATTTTTCCTGTCATTATGTTAGATTTTTCATCAGTATCTTAGAAACACATCAGTAATTACTGCAACCAATAAATCTAGTATGACAATCAAGCCTAGGTATAATTGTTAATATTGTAATTAACATTTGTTCCGATGATCAAGCCTACTGTGCAATAGTTGAAATGTTGTAAAGATCGTTCAACTTTATAATCAAGCTTATATTCTTATGCCAAATGCAAGCTTCTTGCAATCTATTCTGAGAATATTATAAACCAGTTGATATGTGAGTTTTTCAGTTCTGAGAAATAATCTAATATTCAGTGATTGTTGTGACCATTTCCCCTAAAAAAGAAGATTCAGCATTGATTCAACTTTATTTTTTGATTAAAATGATACTAAAAAAAAAAAAAAGAAAACTATACCACTTCCGCATCTCATCAAATTCCCACCAAACTTCAACCTCATTTCTCGAGGAAAAACCAAAAAGACCAACTCAATGATCGATCGTATCCATAATTTTCTATTTTATTAATCATATTAAAAGTATATCCTCTATCTATCAACAAATCTTCATTTTACATTTGTGCAATTTGTTGTTCAATGATTTTTTTGGTCAAACTTTTCACAAATTGAATTGGTCTGTTGTATATGTGATACATTTTGATTTTTCAAGAAAAAAATTAGTAGAATTAAGGCATTTATTAATATTGCAATCCTTTTAGATGACCAGCAATCATCTTCAATGAACAAATCAAAAAAATGGACATTAGCTAGAACCGCAGAAATTGTGCCATTTGCATCACGAACAGTGGAAGCATCATATTACATGTATACAAGACCAGAAGCACGACGGGTAATTCATTGAAATCATAAATATGTTTTAGTAAATTGGAATTAATACTGCTTTTTTTTGTGAATTAAATTTCCAAACTGATTGTCACTGATTAAATCGTGTCGATATTTCACAGTTTTATTCCAATACCTTCTCCCAAAAAGTTTGAGCCTATAGAGAATACGGGAGATAAAAATTTGTTTCATTTCATCAATTTCGTTACTTTATCACTGATGCTAATAATTTAATATTTACAATACTGGCTTTATAATTTCAAAAAGCTCTATTGTATTTCAAAATTATTCCGTACTTACTACCTTAGCATACCGTTGCAGTTTGTATCGAGAAAATTTTGGCATTACTTAAATTACATATGGCTCAATTTGAATAATATTCTAATATATTGCAAAAGTACCGGTATACTTGAAATATAATATCAATATTGTTTAGTTGTTTAATAGTTAAGCCTTACATTATACAGAAATATGTTTAAATGTACTTAAAATTATCTGTTAGACGTAATACAATAACTTGAATTATACACTTTCGATAATATCCTGTAAAAGTGCACTTCGAATACACTTCATAATTTGTTTCAAATAACACATTTCAAATTATTTCCGAATTCTTCCTAATACATTCCAGATATATACCGATGAACTACATCGATTACTTGCCGAGGTGAAAGCACGAATTGATGATTGCCGTGCATTGGTGGATAGTAGAAGTGGTGCGCAATGTTAGACAATCATCAACCAGTGAAAATAATTCTTGATAATTTCCCTCTTTTCTTCCCTTCCAGTATAGTAATTGTCAAAAAAGTAAAAAAAAAAAAAAAGACAACTAGAAGAATTTGATTATAAAAAAAGTCATATTTTATAAAAAAAAACAAGTAAATGTTAAATTCTGTATTTATACATTTCGATCAGAACTGCAACTTTAATTTCTATAAACAAATCGTGAAATTCAGTAATTCCGTGTGAAAAATGAATGTAGACTATGTGAATGCAGGAGGATATTATAAAAAGAAAAGAGGTAAAAAGATTACTAAGAAAATAATAGTTAAAGTGAAAAATGAAACAAATAAACTATGAAATCTAACATATTCATTGTTCAATTTATTGCTTTTGCTATGCTTATTAATGTTAGCATTAATTAATATCAATAATAACAATAAGATAATAGATGAAATTAGAAGATGAAATTTCCCTTTTCTCATAGAATGACATTCTCCCATAGAATACTATAACATTCTTATTTTTTAGCACTTATTTTTGTGATTAATTTGTATTATTTGTGATATATGCCTTGATAATTTTTCTAAATATTGAACAGATAAAAAATAATATTATCAAATGATAAATTATCAGAAAAAAAAAATTTCATCGATAAAAAGCATAATTTTTCATTTGTTAAAATTTTTTTTTTTTTTCGACCATTAGAAAATATTTCGGACTATTGAAGTTTTCCCAGTTATTATCGAAGGATTTATGGACAACTGAGAATTAAAATCGATCGATGAAAGAAATTCCAATGATTTCTCTCGAATAATTTAAAAACTCATAGCAACGGGATAAAGAAATGGGGAGACTATGAGAAGTGCTTCTCTGCTCATTATTAATTCCTCTTTGCGTTCCATTCCACTCAACTTTTATGTGTCTGACCGTCTCGTTCACGAGATGTCTCATAATGCGGGTGTTGAGGATATTTTTAAATTGGAAATTCAAGCGGTAATGGCGAATTTAAATGGTAATGCGTAAGTGTCGGATTTTTATTGAGATGGCAAGGTGGGTTGAATTATTTTCAACCTGGATTTAACCATTTCGTCCACTACAAAAACTTTTTCGAGTAGCATTATCGGTAAGACAAAGTCTGCTCATAATGTAATCGAGAGCAGGGGATGGGGTAACAAGGGTGGTTAAACAAATGGACATGAACACTTTTATAATTGTTTTACAGTACCTGTTAAAGGTACTATAAAAATGAAAACATATTACAGAAATCCAACAATGGATTCTGAACAGTCGACGGTAAATGATAGTAATGCTGTAAAAATGACTGGCACTAATACTCGACCAAAAACTCGCGAATGGACATTGAATGATTTCGAAGTTGGTCGTCCTTTAGGTCGAGGCAAATTTGGCAACGTATATTTAGCTCGAGAAATTGAATCCAAATTTGTGGTTGCCCTCAAAGTTGTATACAAAGCACAGTTAGGACCAAACAATTTGAAGCGTCAGCTGCAGCGTGAAATTGAAATTCAGTATCACCTGAGGTAAACATTTCAGGTTAATGTCATACATACTACCACTTGAGATAAGCATTTGAAGTTTATTGTTTGGGAGAAATATGTATGATTAGTTTCTGTCATTTTGTTGCTTTTATTTATGTTTGAAACCGTGCAAGAAACCTACTTACCTCATAATAAATTCAATGTCATTTCAGGCATCCAAATATTTTGCGCTTATATGGATATTTTCATGATAAGGACCGTGTTTATCTGGTCTTGGAGTTTGCACCGAGAGGAAGTCTGTTCCAGCGTCTTCAGGAGGTAACATGCTGGTGCAAGTTATTTACATCCTAAACAAGGAAAACTAAAAATTGGATACGTTATTTCCTAGTTGTTCAAATGTAATTTTATACAACTTTGTATCTGTTCCATTTGAAAATTCGAAGTTTCAATTTTGAAGTTTCAATTCAGATGAAAAAATTTCCACCCGAACTAGCTGCCAAATATATGTACCAGTTGGCATCAGCAATGGAATACTGTCAACAAAAGAAAGTGCTACATAGAGATTTGAAACCTGAAAATGTTCTTATTAGTGGCAATGGTGATTTGAAAATATCAGATTTCGGGTGGTCGGTACATGAACCTTCATCAAAGTTTGTTTATTTCCCCCGTTAATTCCACTGTTATTTTCACTGTTATACGCTGGAAGATTGTTGGAAGATCAGATTTTCATGAAATCATACAAAAGATTTTATTTAAAATGGCTGCAGTACACGCTGATTAAATTCATGTTCATGTTTCAGTTATCGTGGTTATAATAAATTAATAGATTATGGTAGTCGGAATAAATATTTTGATTTATAAAAATTCTTCCAGAAGGACTACAGTGTGTGGGACGTTGGATTACTTAGCACCGGAAATGGTTCCGAACGGAACGCATGACTCTATGGTTGATAATTGGTCTCTAGGCGTTATGCTATATGAATTCTTAGTTGGAAAGCCTGCATTTGAGGCAAAAGTACCCAAGTTTCATCCTTTCTCTTTATTCTTTATTCTTTTCTTTAATTGTGCTGGTGCTCCTAAAACAACCTGCTTGCTTGCTTCTTAATTACCAATAAAAACTATTTTAAACTTATAGCTTTGCATTTGATTTGCCTTTCACCGATTTATTTTGCTTATCTTTCTGATGACAGACTCTTCTAGTTCAATCAGGTTAGAATTTGCTCTCTGTTCAACACAGTCCTATTTTATGTTATCAAAATACTTCAGACATATCAGGATACGTTTGATAATATTCGTAGGTGCAAGTATATCTTTCCACCTGAAGTACCCGATGGTGCAAGAGATCTTATATCAAAAGTTCGTTTATATTTTACTTTTCAAAGCGAAATTCTAGCCATATCTTAGGTTTGGTTCGATTTATTCAAATAGAAATGAGCGTTTTTTTTTTTCTTTCTTTTCTTACTAGATCTGTTACTTTAACGTAAATGTCATTTGAACCAGAAATTAAAGTAATACTTATATTAAATGATTGTAAAAGTCGCATCGTTAATTAAGTTTTTTGTGCATATTTACACTATAGAGGGAAAACTTTGTTTTTATAATCCCTAATTACTGGTTGATGAAGAATTAAAGATATTTATGTTTGGTCATAATTTTTGAACTATTATCATTTAATAATAACAAAAGTGTAAAAGCTAGATTTCAACGGCTGCTTTTCTTGTCGTAAAGTTTTTCCTCAGGTCATTGTTTGTCATTTTTTGGTTGTTGTTAGCCTTGAAGATGGTTTTGGTTATTCGATAAAATTTCAGCTTCTTCAAAAAGATCCAACCAAACGTTTACCATTGAAGGACGTACTGAGCCATACATGGATACGAGAGATGATTACAAAAGATGCCAGTCGGGACTCGGTGGCCAAAACCTAACATTAAAATGAAAAATATGCCCTATGCTTTTCATGTTTGCTGCGGATGCTTAGATGGCAGCGCTACGAAGCGGTGGCATCTATCAGAGCTAGAACATATATATTAGTTTAGTGATTAATATGTTCAGTATATCTTCCAAAAAATTCGGTGCTTTGATAAGGGTGTAAAAGGAATTTTTTTCTCTATATCGGCATGCTTTAGCTCCCCAGTTTATCTAAACGAAATTCTTTGCTAGAGTGAAATAAAATTAATTCCTTGGTAGCATGAGTTGTCCCAATTTTTTCAGTTTCTATTTGCATAATTCATATTTGATTTTCGAACTACTGTCTTATATTAACTTGTTTGTTGCATATTTATTATGTTTATTCTAAATATGTATTGTAGATGCTGGTTGACATAAGAGTAGGTGTTTCTGTTATGAGAGATATTTGCAGCTTTTTTTTTTTTTAAATTTGACTCAGCCTTTCCTGCACTCGTTTGGTAGTTTTTTGCTTTCATACTATAGTTTTTTAATAGCTTTTATGGAAAGCTATATTGCACATATTCATCATCCCTTTCTGTTTAATACACATGTTACATATTTTGATAGCTTTATCTTCTACGACACATTTTTATTAGTTTTTTGTAATATATAGATTTTATAATTCCACATAAAAATATTTTGTGGCATTGTAGTAAACAAACGATTATGTAGAAGGAATTGATAAGCTCTCATATCAAACGAATAAAACAAACGGGTATTCAAAAATGAGCTGCTTTCAATAGTATCATAGAAACATTTATTCATTAGAGATTATGCTAAGAAGAGAAATGAAGAGAGGATGAAGATTCAATACTTCTTACAAATTTCTATGATTCTATTCATTTTTATAGTACGCAGTTTTAGAACATTAACAATGTACATTGAAAGTTCACCCTTGAAAGAAAAATGTAAGGTATTAGGATATAAATAAATCTATCTGAATTCTAAACTGTTACTGTTCTAAACTTTTTTAAATTCTAAATCGTTAAAGCTTTGTGCATGTTTTGCTTTTCTGCACTTTTTGAAGATGTGTTATAAAATTGTTAAAGCAAATACTTCTATGATTGTTTCTGAATTATTGGTTAAACGATTGGTTTAATCCAATATATTATGCCTTAAATTATAATTTATCTCTTTCATTTTCATACTTATTGATATTACAGCTATATCATTGTGTAAAATAAACAGTGCTATCAATGTAATCTATTTTCAAATTTTAATATGATCAAGTTATCATTATCACTTATGATTTTTCTGTCAAAATTCTATATATGAATTTAGTAGTAGATATCGGATTTAAACAATCTATTCAACTATCATCATTTCTTAATGTTCTTTGAACTGTAAATTCTTATAATATGGAATGCTTTTGCTTGCACTGCTACGAACAATTTACATTTACATAATTGCTCATTTCAATTATAATTAATACAATTACTCATTTTAACCTTTGCTTCTTTTTTGTTCCTATCCTTTAGTTGATGCTTTATTTGTAACTTTGATTTAAAACATATGAAGTATTGGTTTTAATTGTTAGCCAATCTAAATAAAACAAATACTATGATTGATTTCTGATGATTTGTTAATTTCGAATTTTTTTGGCAAACATTGAGATGACATCTTGAGTTGGGTGTGATGCTGCTGCAGGCAAAAAGAGATATTGACACGAATTCATTTCCTCTGTATGAAAGTGTTAAAAATTGCAATATTTTAAAGGAGTATGGAGGCTTCTGTTCCAGGATAAGGTGAGAAGGTTGGAGTAGCTTCATTTGTTGCTATAAGTATGCTAATGTTCTTTTAATCAGTTAGAAGTATTTCTTTTATATCATTAACTTCATTTTAATTAGATTAAAAAAAAAGATAAACATAGAAAAATGTAATATTTTTTTCTGTTTTGTCAAAATTGACTAAATGTATTCATAATGTCTACAATTTATAATTATTCGCAGTTATTTTTTCTTCACTTTTTTTTTTTTTTTTTTTGTTTTGCTTTTTAGGGGAAACTTTAGACGTGCACATAAGGAACTGTGTTAGCTGAAGATGCCAAAATCAAAACGTGAAGTGGATGGTAATTTTTTTGTGATATTTATTTATACCAGTAATTTTTTTCTGCTAAATAATTGGCAAAAGATTTGATTAGATTGCATGAAATAGTACTTCTTTTTACTTTATAGCATTTGTATTACTTTTAATTTATTTATATCGTAATTTTTCCTTCTATCCATACAGATATGTAGTAAAATAGTTCGTTAGCACTTGTGTATTTCAATGATAGGCAATTTATTTATCATCCTTATTTCCATATTGTTTCAATCTTTTTTTTTTCAGTAAAGTTATACTGCTTGAGATTTTGATAAAATACAGTAAGATAATAATTTAACTTCGTTAAAAAAAAAGTTAATTTATACATGTTACTGTTCCAATTTCTCTTAGAAAGCACTGGAATGTTAACAGCTTTTATAATGGAAGTTAACCTCAAATAATGCCACCACTTAATCTTTAATTTTAAACACTAAGTAAAAAGGCTTTTGTTGCTTTTTTCTGCATTTCAAGTTCCTGCTATTACATTGCGATTTTCAGTGTCTTTAACTCGGGTAAAAAAAAAGACAAAAGAGCAGAAGACAAAATTAGTTGATGAAATACGAAAATGTGTTGATACATACGAGAACTTATTTCTTTTCGAGATTGAAAATATGCGCTCTTCAAAGTTCATTGAAGTAAGGTTTTAATTGTTTTTAAATGATCTATTGTTAAATAAATATTATTTAAATATTTTTGTTTTGTTGTTTAATCAGGAAGAATTTTATTCAGAATGTTGAATTTGAATCTTGTATTTCTAGATTACTGTAAAAGTGGAAGACTTTTGAAAGTTTTTTTGTGTAAAATATAATATTTGGTTAAGAAGTAAGAAGCAGGGATTGATAGTTTTTTGGTAATTTCTTGCAGTTCTTTTTTTTTGATTTGAACCATTATTTCGTGGTGTGCGAAGTACAGATAATTTTCTTCTTTTATTATTTTTAGGTTCGGCAAAAATTTAAAAATAATTCACGTTTTTTCTATGGTAAAAATAATGTTATGGCGATAGCGCTGGGCAAAACTTCATCTACAGAATATGCTCGTGGATTAAATAAGGTGGCATTGCATTTTGCAATATTTATTGCTTTTGGGATTTTTCAGTTGTTGAGAACGCAGAATACAAAAACAGAATACAAAAAATTCTGTTTTTTTTTTTTTTTTTGATGTTCATGGATGTTATGGAAGGTTTAGTCCGATAAATTTATTTTAGTTTTTTTTTTTAAAGGTCAGTGGCGTATTGAAAGGAGAATGTGGCTTGATGTTTACAAACGAAAATTGCGAAACTGTTAAAAAGTAAATTATCTTTGTGAAGTTTTTCTAAAATTGTTGATCGCCATTCATTACTTAGGATTTCTGCTAACGATGTTTTCATGATTTGGAAAACTGCGTCCTGAATTATGCAGCATACCTTTCCTGAAACTCCTGAATTTCCCGAAATTCTGCATTTATATGTTCCAGATATTTCAATGAATTGCAAATGTTAGATTTTGCTCGATGTGGACAAACCGCAATTAGTACGATTGAATTATGTGAGGGACCATTAATTCAGTTTCCATTTTCTCTAGAGCCACAGCTCAGGAAGTTTGGCTTGCCAACCAAATTAGAGAAAGGTGTGATTTTTATTACAAATCTCGTTTTGGTATTGTTATATCTGCTTTCCTGTTACACATTTCAACTTTCTTTGTTGTATTTAGAACTTATAAATTAAATCAGCGTTTAGAAAAAACTTACAAAAAAACTAAATCTATAAAACCACTTTATTTCTAACCACTTTATTTCTTTTTTTATACTGCATTGTCCTTATCCGATCATGGCCATGCGTCTTGCTTCCAGTTTACAGTAATAATAGCTCTGTCGAGGTGTTCCATCCTAGTTTCTCATCCAGAACACCAATTGCTCAAGTTAAATTTCAGGTGTAGTGACGCTACTATCTGATTACATCGTTTGCAGAGACGGTGATAAGTTAACAACCGATCAGTGCAGATTATTAAAGCTTCTTAATTGCAAGATGTCTACATTTCATGTAAAACTTTCTGCTCATTGGTCAAAGCACAAAGGTTTCACTTATATTACCTAATATGTTTTTGGATGCTATTACCCTGTTGTTTAAATGCATTCCCAATATGAGTGCTGGAATTTCAAATTAGGAATGTTTATGAACCATAGTAACTTTTCAAGTTTTTCCCCTACAAAGAACGGCTGATCTGTTTTCCTAGTCATGAGAAAAAATGTGTTCGGAATTTATATTACATCCAAGTTGAATTTTGCTTCGAAGAAGTCACTTTCGCGTTGCTTTTTCGTTATCATTTCTCCAGTATTTGGTTCTAATTGTGAAAAAGATTTCGAGACCTTCAGATTTTTTGCTGCTTCATCTTAGAAGGTGGACTGATGGGTCTATGCACTTTTTTTGTTACTGCTCATCAGAAGTTGCTTCTTTTTTTGTTGTTACTATTACGATATATACTTTTGATATGATTTGTTTAAAATTATTTGAAAATGATGAAATAAATGGTTGAAAAGAAATGTGAAATATGCATAAAACATGGGAAAATTGTGTTGCACGACTATTCAATTCTTTTTCTTCCTGTTCTTAATGAAATTTCCACAACTACATAGCAAACTATAAACTATTAAATACATTCTAAGTTTGATAAATTTTATGAAGAGATTTGTCTTATATTTTATATTTTAGCATTGTGGTGTTTTTGAAGGTTTAAAGTAAGCAGCAGTGGGAAGGTAAGCGTGTATAGAAATAAGACCACTTTGTCCAGGTATTGTGTAAGTATTAATGAATTCGAGGAGTGGATATAATGTTGAACTTCAGCAATACCCTTTTTAAGATGCATTCTGTTCTAAGCGATAGATTAAATACGTATTGTATTTGCAGCAGTGGGTTCATTTTTTTGTTTTCCAGTTTTATACCGCACGCTTCATACTCATGGGCTATGAAATCAAGTAGTAGCAGTAGTTACATACGAAACCTCTCGACTATTGCTGAAGAAGTTTCGAGGTTAGTGGTGGTACTTTCTATCTCTTTGCTCTGCGCAAAATTATCTATCAATTTATGGGTTGCATAAAATTGAAACTACTGATGTTGAATTTTCGGAAATTGAGATTATCCAATGTAGAAAATAGAATAATTGAGAAGAGGTGATGTGTTTTGTAATATCATTTAGCGACTTATTAGTATTGCTATTTTAAGGAGAATTTCAGGCAAAAGAATAAGAAACTACTAATTGGCAGTGGTCCATTTACTGCAGTCATTGAAAAACAAACGCAAACAGAATTCCTACCTACCAGTAATATTTTGTAACTGGCATTCATACTTACCTATTTTATAACTTTTTTTTTTTCACGAGAAAAGATGACAAATGGATAACATCTTTTTCAATGGTAAATAGATCAAAAAGAATATTTTCATGACATTATGAACTATTTTTGTGAAACCGGTACATTCTGCCTTTTCAGGGTGTTATTTTCATTACTAGAAATATAAGAACTACCAACTCTAAAAGTTATGGTGGTAAAAATCATTAACAGTAGTGTATTTTGATATATGTAAACTTTCGGCAAGTCAGATAATGTCCCGAAGCTTTTAATAAGTGATATGATGTTCCGAAAGAAACTGATGAGAATTTAGTAAGTTATTTCATCAGCTAATGAAATTTCAATTATTTGAAGAAATGATGTAGCTTCTATCACAGCAATGGGAAACTCAGATCATTTCTTTCGGTTTCATGATCTTTTCAGAAGTTCCAAAGCAGACGGAAAACTTGAAATTCAGTGAAAGCAAAGCTTATTTTGGAGTTGATAAGCGGGAATTATTGGATAAGACAATAGTAGGGGCATCGCAGTCCTGCCTGGAAGCTTTCGATTCTGCAGCTCACAAACGAAAAGTAGCAGTATCGTTTTTGGGCAGTTTTGCGGCAATATGTTTCTATTTCTGGTATTCCAGGTTGATGATTTTCCGACTGAAAATATTTTTACCTTTGGCTGCATGAGTCAGAAACTAGATTGATGGATTTAGTGATGTAAATAGCAAGGGATCTTTTATGAATAAGATTAAATTCTTCATTCTAAAAGTTCATTTGCTTAGGGGTTTTTTAATTTGGACATTTTATGGATATTAAGTTTCTAAACTTTGTTTTGGGTTCTTTTTTTTTTTTTTATTCCTTTCATTCTTGCACTCGATATTTTTCCATTTTTCCATATTTGGTTAATTGAACGTTTTTTTTAGAAGAGATTACGATGGTTTTCTAAATGCTCCTAAATATGAAGTAGTGCCAACCCTGAAAAGGTATGCTTTACGCAAACAAATAGAAGAAGCACTTAAAAATGGAAAAGATACGACGTATTTGAAGGCAGCGTTGGAATATGTTGACGTAGAGGAAGCTGTCTACCGAGCTGAAGAGGGTGCTTTTACGCTCGATAATTGAATTTCATTATTTACGTTGTTGATGATCACCATTGAGTAGCTATATTAGATTCGGAATCTCTGGATTATACAGCTATTTAGTTTGGCTGGTCTGAGATATAGAAGATAAACGTAACATGACTCCGCTCAAAGGCACCAAAATTATCCACTGATTTTAATGCATCAGTTTCAATGTTTCATTGACTACCTAATTAATAAAAACACCGCGATATGGAGCCATCGTATTACTCCATTTTATTCATCGATAAGACGATTGGTGTTTACCGCCGGATTACTTTTACGAAAAACAGAGGTTGATAGCCAAAAGCCCTGGGAGTTTTTCCAAGGTTGGTTGATTCACCGCGGTTGGCAACTGAAATGTCGCCATCTGTCCACGAGTTTTTATGAAGTCATATTTAGACGTTGAAAGCACGGAATCATCCCTCCAACTTTTGACTCCTCCGTTCCCGATTGATTTTGCGGTATTTCAAATTTTTAAGCAAACCAGTAACGAGAAATTTACACTCCATACGTTCACTCTCACTCAGTTCATGACAGTTTGTTATTAATACTTCTAAGAGTGACTTTCTCTGCTCCTCATTTAGTAAAAAAATAATTTTGTGCGATCATTATCCCGTCGCTTTGATATCAAACATTGAGGAGAAGGATCGATTCCTCAATGTTCGTTTATACTAAAATATATTGTACTATTATTATATAAGGACACTTATCAACGACGATTTGATGAAATATTTTATAATTTAAAATTTAACGCAGAAAAGAAGCACTCGGGACAAACTTTTAACCATACATTCCCTCTTACAGCATCTAAAACCGAACAAGACATTGCAACAGGGAAAACGGCGACTACAGAAACAGCGCCCCTTTCTTACTGCGTATTTTCATGATGTCCTAAAAATTATTGTTGAAAATATCTCAAATTTGGGACAGAGTGATATAAAATTTGAGAGTTGAATAAAAGACAAGCACGAGAAGAGGGCACTGTTAGCAAAGTCTGCCAGCCGGGAAAGATTCCCATAAAAAAACAATTACATAAAAATCAAAACACAAATATCGAAGGTACATACCCAAGATTTTCAGCCGACGTCATTAATAAAAATTTTATATTTCACTTGTAATTTTAACATAAACTAATAAGAGAAATTTCGGATAACTCGAAACCTTTATATGTCACCGTGAAGAAAGTAACATTTTAATTACTTATACCGGATAACAAGAACAAGTAAGGGAAGAGAGCCCTAAACAAGTTTTCCGGAAAATCTTTTACTAATTTATGGAACTGCTCAACAGTATTGCACTCTAACAATGTTGGAATAGAACTATTTTATAAAACTTGGATATATTGCCTAATGAGTCAGAATAGCATGCAAAGCTTTTTGATATAAGCGGCGAAAATATATGAGGGATGGAGAGAGGATAGAAAACGGGAGAGGGTAAAATTAGAAGCCATAATAAACGAGGATGCCAACATTCACACGTTTCAAAAGATGTCAAATCCAGAAACATGGATGAAAACTATTCCTCGAAAATTACTGCAATATGTTCGGCATAGCTTCCAAAATCAAATTTGGAACACCAAAATATAAATTACTATGACATAAGATGTCCTACAGCTTCAGTAATTTTTCTGAAATGGCTTTCATACAACGATTATTTCGAGATCATGCTGGCTTTCTGATGTATACTTTAGTTTGTCATACCTTCGACTTTTGTCGGACTATCGAGTTTCAATGTTTGCATGGCTACCATCATGATCGGATCTGTTACAGGTGGCTGTGTTGCTTGTGTTGCTTTAAACTGCAGCAGCTGCTGACGAACCTGAAACTTTTCGCTTAATAAAGCAATCTCATCCTACCATTTGTATTAATAAAATATATTTGAAATAATGTCGCATGATACAGTATATATTTTGAAAGGAACAACCGCTTAAAATTCTCTTTTGTAAAAAAAAAAAAGAAAAGAATGAGAATTAATCAGTAACTTAGTATGCTTTATTTGATTATTCAAAAAATAAAAGGAAACCTTCATGTTTATAAACCCAAGAATATTTTTGCCTTCGCCTAGTAGTGGAATGTACACCAATGTTCCAATATCTATTTTAGTCGGAATCTGCAAAAGGGCGAAGATGATTTCGATGATTTCGTTTACTTTTGCTAATTTGAAGTTGTACGGATCAACCTTTTTTTCTGCGACGGCTCATCCATTCAACACTTACCGTTGTTATGAATAATAATAGAGAAAATTTCCAGTATTCTGAAACGTACCACACAACGTATTGCATAAAAAAAAAATATGAAGAAAAAAGTACTAACTGGTCGTGACAAAGAAACAAATGCTGGGAACCTGTATTTAATAAATACCGAGAAAGATTAACTTGCTAAATGGAAGAGAATGAAGGACACAGTTAGTAAATGTTAAGCAAAGAAATACTGTTGTAGCAAATACGTGACAAGGAAGCACTAAATTAAGATACGAAGCCAACAAACATCACTTTCGTAACTGCAGGTGCTGACCTAAACACTAAGCAAAGTATTCAACTAAACACATAGTCATAAATAAAAAGATGAAACAAAAATACCTTAATTATTTGCCCATTATTGTTTTTCGCCCATTCCATCATCTTCTCCTTGTCGCAACCCGTAGCAAAGATATTATCCCGTTCATATGTATGTGCAAGCAATGCATCACCTGTTTCCAGAAGTTTTGCGCGGAGCTCAGGGTTCTGAACAAATTTGTGCACTATTGCATGATGTAACAGTACTGGACCCTGAGTACGTTTCCACTCTTCCACCTGAAAAATCCATCTTCGAAAAAATGCCAACAGTTTTGATACATCTGTATTGAATTAATTCATTAAGCTCTGAGTGCACTGTTTTATTTATACAGTAAAACAAAACGAAAGTTTTGAAAAAAAAAACCTTCAAAATTTAACTTGAAGCATTAAAGTCAGATTTACTGGAATTTTAAATTTCTCAAGATATTAGCCGCCTTTCACACATGCATATATATATATTTACTTTAATTAAAGAAAGTCAGCAGAAAAATAGCATCAGTAAATTTACCTTCTCCATTGAAACATTAACGGTACGCAACAATTTTTTTGTATGAATTTTGACCAAACCAGCATCAGATATATTACGAAGTTGCGCGGCAAGACGTGCGCCACCCAATGTATACAGTTTACAAGCTTGATAATAATGCTCCACGCTTGGATAGTCATGCCCATCCACTGTCAGTGTAACCTATTTATATTAACAAAATGAAAAACAACAGAAACACCTGTCTTTACTTGATCAGCAAAGACTGATCCACATCAATTGTAGCGGTTAGTGGTTTAAGGGAAAATGATATATGACACTAACGGGATATAAATTTGAAAGGAAGTGCTGACGACCGCTAAAGCAAATAACATCATCGGCATCTACTTTGTAATCATCCGTATCCACATCGATTGGTACATCTTCCACCTGAAATTGATTACTTGTGGATTGGTGAAAGTATTTATCCACTTTAGAAAATAATTTACCGATTGATCAAGATCAATTGACCGCTTAGGATAGCTTGCGCTTTCCCAACAGCAGTAATAAGCCGAATACGCTCTGAACAAAACTTACTTAAGCTAACTTGATAACATTACTCTGAAATATATATAAATCTATCAAGAACTTACAGGAGGCGGAGTAAGTGGTTTTGGCGGTGACCGCATCTCTGTTTCCTTTCTTCCACCCTCAAAACTAGTATACTGTCGCCCACCTGCTTTATCCGTAGTAAAATCGATATTTCTTCCGCGATAAACTCCCTAAATAATCATTTTTGGTAACATCACAAAAATATTAACAACATTTTCATTTCTTATCCTTCGAATTTTTTTTTTGAGTAATTTAAGAACCAGCTCTTCAACAAAATTCAACTATGAGCATAACCAGGTAAACGCTCGAAGAAAAAGCACACAGCCCACTGCTAACAACATCGATAACCACAATAAAAAAACCACAGTTGCTTACTTACGTAATAGTAAGCTCGGGGTGACCACGGTTGAGTAAGCGGTGCCAGTCCAGCCGTATCACTTTGCCTATGCCGTCGTGCAGCCTTTTCACGTGCAAGTTCCATTGCTTTAATGGATGCAGGTGTCGACATCTCCAAAGAATCTTCTAAAAACCAAACTGGAAAAAAATAAGCTTAAAATTTTGCAATCTCATATAAATTCCGATATAACAAATACGAAATTTCACTGGCAAAACTCATGTATAATGAAGAATGCTCCTTAGCCAGTCCGCAAACGTACTTATAGGTTTTAAACGTACCTCAAACATACTTGTACGACTAGGTTTTAAAACAAAGTTTGCATAAGATCGTACAATAAAAGTACTTTTGCATGGAATGTGAAATAAAGCATGGCCTAATAAGCAAGAAACTTTATTTGCTTTTATGTATCTAAGGATTACAGATTAAAAATTAACTGAGTGATCAAAAAAGTGTCATTATTACTAATTGCTAACTCTGACACGACCTATATAGATTCCTTAATTAAAAGAATTGATTGACAACGCAAAATTAAAAAAGAGCAGTAATTTTTTGAAATTTTATAATCTAAAAAACAAAACTGTTTGACATAACAAAACTGTAAAAGCCTTGTAAAAGTCTTAGCTCTATATGTATGTAGTTTGATCCGACACAAAAATATACATATGTTTCAAAATCTTTTGAATCAGAATGCTTCTCCTTCTCAAAGTTTTTACTAATTGTTAATTAGTAAAATCTAAATCAGCTATATGTTTTGCTAAAAATATCATGTACATTCAAACAGTTATTTCAGCAGAAAAATACAAATTTTTGAAGTAAAAAAAGGAAAAAATCGTTTGTAAGAAAATTTTCTAAATTTCAAAATTATATCACAGGTAAGTTATGGTTAAATCCATCGATGCTTTTGTGATGAATTCCGAAATGTTATTCATGTGCATTATAAATATCTTGCTAATGCCTTAATCTGACCAATGCATATAAAAAGGCACTTCTGATCAATTTCATCTAGTATACCATAACTTTTGCACCAATAAAGTTTATGTCATATTACGAACTTGCAAATTCACGGATGACACCGCACTAATTATTGCATTAATAGACAAACTCGACCTCTGACCCCTACCATTCCCAAGCCATAATGTACCGTGAGCTAACCGTACACTATCCCATACATTCAAGTAAGTGTTGTCGTCTCAGGAACATATCTCTAATATAGCAGCACTTTTCAGCAGCTAATTGAGTATATGTTTGTTAATGAGATATCTCGCGTGAACTCTATGTCATTACACGTATACGTTTGAATTGAATTAATTAGAATATTTTGTTATACTTCTGTTCTTGAAGTATATTAATTGGAATGTATTTACACTCACACGTTTAACTGATATATGTATTGGAATTGAAAAAGCAATCTGTTTTTGATTACTTTACATTTAATTACCAATTAAATTCTAATTTTTCTGTAAAAAAATTTAATTCGAAATTCTTTAGAGATGCTTAATTATTAGTGTATTGTTGCTATATTCGATTTTGCTACTGTAATTCATTAATTATTTTAAAAAATACATTTATTTTTGTTTTCTTTTAAATAAGCAAGCATAGCAATTTAATCTCCTAATCAAATTATCATAAAATAAAGCCAAAATTTGAAGCAAAATTAAATTAATATTGTGGTATATATATTGAAGCATTTTGAATTAATTTTTCTTTTGTATATTTCTTACACTTTAAGTAATTTTTCCTCTATTTAAAAAAAAAGACCTAAATCATGCTATTTTTTTAAATGTTTAGCTGTTTTCCCTTTATTTGCGACGAATAATGGAAGACTGATTTTCTCTATCTTATATTATATAGGTAAAAAAAGGAAAAAAGTAAAACAAACATTAAATGAAGCAAACTTTCAAGAAAATCGAAAATATATAAAAGCATATCAGTGATTGATTTGTATTCCCAAAAGTGTAATTGAAAGAACCGAAGAGCTCAGATAAATTGAACATTTTACAAATAGCTTTCTAGATAACATTTTTTTTTTTCATCTCATTTTTATTTTTTAAACTTAATTTGTGGATAAAAGCTAAAATTAATTCCCAATGTTTTATTACTTTTCTAAATAGACTTTTTCCATCTACATTATGATAAGTTGCATGAATGATAAAACCTAGCTAAACTTTTTTATTTCTCAACTAATCTGATTTCATTTTTCTCGTGCTACCTGATTATTATTATGTAATATTTTTTCACAAATTTAAATTGTACTATTATGTGTTGTTTGGCCAAGGCTCAGTAGATCTTTGTTTTATAAAAGCATATTTCAGCAAGTATTATTAGCTAAATTAGTAATCACGCTACATGCTCGTGTTTGATGTGAATTTCTATCATTTATTATTATACGACTAATCATGCTGCATGTAAAACACGTTATCATGCGATAAATAACAAAAAAATCTTATGTCATTATTGTCAAATTTATTATTATAAAAAAATAATAATAGCGGTAATGTGCAGATATAACTACTTATTGCCATAGGATCAAAAGGTACATAAATACTTTTTAAAGAAGGCATCAAAACATTAAAATAATTTAAGTAGTTTTTTTTATTTATTCTGACGTTGAAACGCACGAAGACGTTGACGTTATTGAAGTATAAATATGAAAATAATAGGTGAATATATACCCTGTACATAAAAATGTGTAAACTTAGCATTTTTTGCAAAAAAAGTATTTTTGAAAAAATTCAATTCAAGAATTGAATTAGATGTAAAGATAGGATGCATTTTTCCATCTGGAAATGGATATGTTTTATCATGGACAAATGAGTGTAAGAAGTTAGGATTGATAAATGATAATAAAATCATTATTTGTGCCCAACTAATGAATCGATAATTAATAGGTTTTGGAGCATTAATTTTGTTGTATCATCTAGTAAAGAGTTAAATTTCAAAAATCTGTCCAATTATCTCAATATTTTATGGGTGAATTTTGAAGTACAAGTTACAAGCATAATTTTTACAGACGTTGAATAAAAATAAAAAAAATGCAATAGAAATTTAGCAATTTATAAGGTACCTAATTCATTTCCGGTTCCAATTCTAAATTCGATCATATCGTCCAGTACTTTTACATTAACTTTAATGAAGTTTTATTGAGAATTTAGTTCAGAAATACAAAATATTTTAAAAAAAAACAGAAAAATAAAATTACCATTAGTATCATTATATTAGCCGGAGATTAACACTTCAAGTATTAAAAATTACCGTCAGGAAAAATGCTCAAATTAATTTTTGAAGAATGATCAAATCATCTCGAGTAATATGGAAGTTTCTGAGATCTTGCTGAGATCTCGCTCTCGCCCAGGAGAATCACCTGGTGGATTTCCGAAAATTATTATGAAAGCATATTGAAGATACATATGTATTATATTGCACTCATTGCATGAACAACGATTTGATCTAAACAAGGCAGTTGTTGATAAGATTTATATTTGGCCATTGCGTGTAACATTTCCGCCAGCATCAAAACTTTGAAAGTCTTTCTGTTTTATTCCACCGAATATCTTCATAACTTAAGGAGAGAAAAAGTTTAACAGTTTTTTTTAAACAATTTTCAAAAAATATTCAACTTCTTTTAACATTAAAACAAAGAAACATTTAAATACTTTTTCCTTCGGATTTTTCAGAACAAAATAAGTATCGCTTTTTCTGTTTTATTTTTCAAAAAAAAGAGATTGAAAATAATTGTTTACATGCTCTCAGAAGCTTAATGTTCAAAGTTTTGAAATTTTCGAAAAAAATTTAACGCAAACAAGAACTTTGACCACTCATCCAGACGAGAATCATTCGATCACAATATCATTTTTAAACTGTAAATTTCTTGAAAATTAATTTTAGAAAGACAACTTGTTAGCTGCCGCAAAAACAAGGGGAAAAAGCCGCCGCTCCAGTCACACATTGTTTGGCAGTGGTTACATACTTTTACTTTTAATTCTTTTTTTCATTAATTGATCAAAATAAATTGGTAATTTTAGGATTCATTTCCACACTTATCATTGTGAAATTAAACTTTTTCATTATTTTAAAGAATAAATATGAGCATAAATTACTTTATTTGATGAATCAACTCTCCACTATGGTAAAATAAATATTATCACTATTCTGAAACAATTTCGACTATCTTCCCTTTTTAGACTGTTTTAGGATGATTGATGCTATAAGTATAATTATATTCCTGCGTGATTTAAATTGATAATAATACAAAAAAGATTTGAATTATTTGGAAAATCTTAACAGTCCTTTTTTTTTGCAAATAAAACAAACATAATTAAAATCTAAAATTTGAAAATTAAACATTGCTTTCTAAAAAAAAAAATTGGAAAAGTGAAAACATTTCTCATTATCATTCCTTTTTCATTCCTCTCTTTCCCACTCTCACACTCGATTTATCATCCTCTCTCTTGTGCATTTTTTGCTTCTGTAATAGCATAATTAAAACGAAGCTAGTGAATGAGTCGGAGAAAAAAAAAGTTGAACCATAAAAAATTTTTAAAAATCTGTTTACTTGAATAAAAACAAATAAGGCGAAATATCTTTTACAATTAATATAGCAAAATAAAGTATTTTTTATTTTTTTTTAAAAACTTTTTTGTTACTAAAAAAATTCATTTGAATTGTTACACATGTGAATTAGAGAAGCATTTTATTGTTTAACAAAAGCAAACAGCACAACAAATGTAATTGAGGGAATTGGTAAGTTTGTAAGCTAAACAAAAGTCTAATGCGGCAGTGGTATTAATGATAATTACGCATTTAAAAAATGAATATTTATGTTATCCATAATTCATGGATAAAGTTAAAATTCTATTTGAAATATTTCACAACAACATTCATTCGACACTTTCCATTTTTTCTTTTTTCCGCTTCCTGATGGCAAGAAAAGGAAAAAGAAAAATGAAAAATAAAATTTGAGTGATTTAATTCAAAATTACTTTCAATAAATTATCACTGAAAAATTTTAAAAATGTAAATGTGATAAAAATTTCAAATTTTTTTAATTCAAGATTTTTTAAAATATATAAAATATAATTTAATAAAAGAAGAGAAAAGCCTATCAACATAGTAATATTTTTAAAAGATTCTAACAAAGAGTGATATTATTTCGTGAATACGTCAAAAGAAAGTTTGATTGATGGCGTTTTATCAGAGGAAATGTTGATCGTACACGGAGAAACACATCAATGAATAGAAGTTGCAATAAGTTTGTAAAATTTTTTTCAATTAATTTATCATTAAAATTATTCTAAAGGACGTAAAGAGAAAAAAAGGAAGTGATAAAGAAATGGATCTAATAATAGACAAGAAATGATCATTTTTAATAATCTTTAAAAAAATGAGAAAAGTTTGATGAATGATAAATACAAATTATGGAAC
Source organism: Mansonella perstans (assembly GCA_037074765.1). Classification (NCBI taxonomy): domain Eukaryota; kingdom Metazoa; phylum Nematoda; class Chromadorea; order Rhabditida; family Onchocercidae; genus Mansonella; species Mansonella perstans. The sequence continues at coordinate 21,911 of JBAMDO010000203.1, forward strand.
ACATATATAAGCATAGAAAATAACAAAGCAAACAAATAAATAAACAAATGGTAGTAAATGAAAACTACCCGAAATGATTCTAAAAAAAGAAAAAAAAGTTGACAATGATAATATATTAAATTCAAAATTCATAACATATTCCATTGCTTATGCATGTAATGAATGTGCTACACAATGATTATTGCCATTGATATATTCAAAATGATTAAATTCGAATTTCAATAAGAAGTTAAACAAATAAGCACCATTTATGTAAATGAACGAATGCTATTATTATTCTATTTTTGAAAAGAATCTTTGCAAAAAACCGCATTTAATCTTTCGCGCTTTGAAAGAGTAAATGATCTTTAAAATGATAAATTTTTCCTTCATTTATTAATTTTTAATCCCAATTATTTGAAAAATTTTATTTTTGCAATTTATTTGGTAGTTTTTTAAAATAAATAGTTTATCGGATTTCTTGTGAATTTTTCACAAATTCTTGAAACCATAAAGTTACCTAATGATATACGAAGTACGGCAAATGTTATTTTATAGATACCTTAATAAAGCAATAATGGTGCCCATAAAATAATAATAAATGCGGTTAGAACAGATAATGTCGAACGGTCGGTTGATCCAACTTCTGGTGGCTTAGCAATAACAGGTGGCCTGACTGGTACTCTGGTTTCCAATAATGGTTCTGCAAATTTATTTTTGTTTATAAATTCAATAATTCACGCAGAAAATTTTTACTGTTACATTATCAGTAATACTTACTGTGAAAACTAGAAATTCCATCTAATTTGTGCAATATTAAATTTGAGTTTCAGGAAAAAAATTTATATTTGAGAAAGAAATTTCATGGTTTAAATGTAATTCCTTAGTGAATTCAAATTTTTACATTATTAATCTTTAATTTAGTAAGTGTAAAAATTACGAATTGTCAAAATTAGCATGCAATTAATCAGATATCGACCAATATTTACATAATATCATTGTGATAATACAGAAATAATTTTTCCGAGAATTACAAAATTTTTTCCGTTTCTTTTCTTTTATCAAAAATTTTTAGCGAATTTTAATAGCAAGGAAAAAAGAACGATTTTTCCATCAATTCTATTGAAAGTAATTATCCATTTACTAAAAAAAAAGCAACAAAAAATGCTCTGGAAAACTGTTTTAATTTTACAGTTTATAAATGATTAAAAGGATGATAAGGAACTATTTTCGGATAATTTAAATTAAAATCCATATTATATTACTCATTCTATTGCTACCATATCATGTCAACAGGTACAATCATCGTCGTTAAGATGACAATTTTGAAGTCACCGCGAATGAATAAATTGCAAATAAATCGACAGTATATACCGATTTTTTTTTATGAACTGGAGTAAAATTAGATTTTTTTTTATATATACTGGAGGTGTACAAAATAAAATTGCAAAAATTAGTTGTTTCATTTAAATTAGAAATATTTATTGCACTGCGTTGAATAATAATTAATAAATGACATTTTAAAGTAATCAAATATGAATGTAATTAACAGTTCTCATGATTAATGGTATTTCTGCAAGAAATTAAATCAAATAAGAATATAACAAATAGTTTTTAAAGAAGTAAGATTATTTCTTATTGTAGTGCTTGCGAAATAAATATTGAAATTCTTAATTTTTGTAAAACGTGTGATTTTTTTTTAATTTTATCATTTTCAAATAATTCTTTTCAGCACTTTTTTTGAATGGAAAACAATTGCTTTGTATTTGAAATTACTTGAAAAAAAGAAAAATAATCGTAATTTTCATTATTTATGCACTTAATTACCAATCTAATTTGTCAATATTTGTAGCTAGGGGAAAATACCATTTTGGTTCACTAATTAGTTTGAATTTTGAAATTACAATATTAAAAGACGGAATACAATGAAAAAAAGGACATGGAATATCAAACCTCTATGAGTAGTAGTGATAATAATTCGGCCGGTTACTTTCATATGCTGGCCATCTTCGGGCGTAATTGGCGCTATTACGTGTTCATAATCATGTTCCATGTCGCCGGATCCTTCACTCTGACCACCTGAACCTTCACCGCCTAAATCCTCGTCATCAGACCATTCCATCATATTATTGCTATTTCCTGATCCCTCTGTTAGATCAATCACTTTCTGAAATCATTTTTTCCCTTAATTAATTATCATTTGCAATGTAGGATTGTAAAATGAATGCATATCTTCCGATATCAATGGCCCTCATTAGGCCCAACTGCCCAAATTAATAGCATAAGAGAACTTTAAATTATTTATTGATTACTGCTTTAACTGGCTGTAAGAAACTGATTTTTTAGCATATCCAAGCATTATCAACTCATTTTCTTCGATTACATCTTAATCCTTAATTCTTTCCATTATTTTCTGGAAGATACACTTATCTTTTGTTTTCACAAATACATATATATCTGACATTCCGGAAACTGAATCCAGGAATAGTATTGATTACTATTTCACTTTAATCTGTATTATTTTTTCATTTTCACATAATAAATCAGCAAAGTTTCTGCTGATTTATTCAATCCACTCATCTTTTTTTCCGTCTATTTTGCCATTTTTTTCTTTTTCAGACGAAAAATATGAATTGCCTAAATACATATAATGCAAATTGAGGGTAAATGTATGAGAAAAAAAACGAAGAAAGGTTTTATATTGATAGAAGATATCATGAGGATCAAATAATGATAGTATAATGTTACCGCGGAGAATTGGAAAAAGCGGGACGGCAATGATTCATCATCTATCTATGGAATGAATGTTATTAAGCTAAAAGCCGAAAAGTTTTTTTCCATCCCATCTTACAATGCCTTTAAGTGTTTATACAAAAGATGCTAATATTACAAAATGTAATTTCGACTATCTTGCTTGATATCTTTTAAAAAAAAAGAAAAAAATGTTTCCTCTTAAACAAATTCTACCTCTTTCACTTTCTTTCTCTTTCACCTTCTTTCCTTATTATTATAATTTCTTTCGCTTTCCCTTTCTTCCCCTCTTTTTCAATACTTTGGTTTTCACCGATTTTATGATTTTTAAAAAGGAAAAAAAAAAACTATATAAATTTGTTCCAACAAACTTTCAAAATTTGATCTAGTAAAGTTTAATTTGAATATCGTATGTTTCTAAATATTTTTTGATAGTTGTTCAAAATTTACTCGAATTATTGAAGATTTTGATAAAGCAAGGAATACGGGCAGGAAAATTGGAATGTTTCTTGACTAATTTCGTTTTTTTAAAATTTCAAAATTGGACTGTAGCAATAAAAGTAAGAGATTTTATTTCTTCAAAATTTCAAGCCAAAAATGGAATGGAAGAAAATATTTGTAGATTTAAACATAAAAAATTGTCATGATTGTGATTCTTCATTAAGCAGAAAACGAAAATAAATTAAAAATTAAGATTTAATTGATAAAAAGCCCTAAATAAACTAGCGCTATCAATTATCTTTTATTATTTTGAATTATACTATCACCTATAATCACACTGTACCATGATATTATACCATAGCATATTATTGCAGTACACCATACTATGCTATATTGCATAATGCTATAAAACTCACCGTGCCATTCCGATACAAGAACGACAAAATGCTAGCACAAATTGCAATATTTTTGAATAAATTTAACATAAAGAAATTGCACTGAACAAAGCAAATTAATATTTTATCCTTAATATTTTCTTTTTTGGGCAATTTTCTCAAATACAGTCAATTATGCTTGAAGATCACCTTTTTGGTAGAATAACAAAACAATTTATTTATTACTAGATATTAAGCCATAATTAGTAATAGTAATAATACTCCTTGCTTTTAATGCAAGAAACACTGTTCGCTTTTAGACTAATTGCCTCATCAGCATATCATTATCGTCATGGCCATACTAATTCTGGCCGTTTAAAAAAAATTCATTCTATTTATTTATTAATTTTTGAATTAGTTTAAATAATTAATTAGAATTTTTGCTTTGATTAAAAAATTGAATATTTCGTAGTGAAATTTTCCCAAAATCATTGAATAATAATTTGAAAGAATTTTAGAAAACGGAATATAAGACAATCGGAATCATTTTTTATTGGTGATTTACGTCATTTTCAAAAAATGCGCTATCATATTTTAAAGTATCAGCAGTAGTATGACTACTTTTTTCCTCTCCTGCTTCTTATTTTTTGTTTTTATGATGTTTAGAGAATTTAATTAATTACAAGTAAAAATTCGTTGCTTTTTTTCTTTGCAATCTTAACAAATTTAAGTAATCATAGCAATGAACTGCTTAACAAAAAAAAAGAACGAAGCCGCCAACAAAAGTAAATTGGTTTTTCACATTTTCGATTGCGCTACGCGAATGAACTTCTGTCATTTAGTTGAAAAACAGCAATATAATTAAATTAGGCAGTGATAATATTACTAGTTTTGTTAAAAATTAAAACTGGCTCAGAAATGAAATGAACTGAAGAAAACCTAACATTTTTCAACAATCTAAAAGTATATGCAGAAAATTTTGTAACTTATTTTAAAAACTACATTATATGGTTTTCTAATTCTTTTATTAATACCTTTTCTCTCTTTTCCTCTTTCCCTCGCCATCTCTTTGAAGGGTTAAATAGAATTATTAGAAACAGATTTGTTCTTGGCATGTCAACCAATCAGATACATTGATCTGTCTTTCATGATCATTGCTCATCCAAGTCTAATCATTATAATAAGTATAATCTGAAGATCATCTGCAATTCTCTTCATTCCTTAATTTATTTTTTACAAATACTTATCGATTCTTTTGTTTTTGGCTCTTTATAAATTTAAAAATAAACTTGTATAATTAATGAAAATAAATTAAAGAATGATTATTTGAATACACGAAGAATTTTAAATTTATAAAATATAATTTTTTGAAATTTATTCAAACAAATATTTGCACATCATTTTCTTCGTCATTTTCGCATTTAAGATTCTGAAAAACTAATTAATTAAAATGCATAGAAAAAAAGAGATTTATATGTGTACATGATTTCATTAAATAAATTCCATAATCGTTTTTTGCTTTTTATTTTTGTTGTTAAATTTTTAGTTTTCCCTTTTCTTCTTTTTTTTTTTGTAAAATTTTTAAAACCAACAAATATGTGTGTGTGCGCATATGTGTGTGTGATATCATTTTGTTGTCTTTTCTTTTTGATAAAATAAATGACATTACGAAAAGGGACGTCTGTAAACCGACGACACGAATGGACATAAAAATTCCGTTGATTTCTGCCGCTTTGATACTTTCAAAACCTCATAATGTCCTGAAGAATGAGCAAAAAAAAGGAAAAACTTCCAAATGTTTCAAAAATCTGTCATAACTCTCTTTCTCTCTCTCTTTTTTCCTATCTTTCCCTTCTAATTCTCCATGAAAATAAGATTACTAGTTTTTTTATAATTAACATTTAAGATGGATAACGAGAAAAAAACGTTATAATGAATGAAAAAAGATGGGAAAATGGCGAAAGAAAGATATGATGTAACAGCTGATAAGCTTTTCGCCCAATGAAAATTTCAAAGTGGTGATAAAATTAAAAAGAAATTAAATACACAATAATTAGTTGGTTAAAAATTGCCCTTTATGAAAGTTTCAAGTAGGTCTAATTAGTAAAAAGTAAGAATAATTTAGTAAAATAAATAAATATTTAAACAAAAAAATGTAGTTGCACGATCAATTAATTAATTAAAAACAGAATTACATAGCCACTCTATTTTATTTCGTCCAATTTCACGCATTTACCGCAAATTTAATTTCATAAAATCTAACATATCAGGAGTGAATTTTTTCCCTCTTTCTATTAAAATCTTTTTCAATGACATTTATTTTAATGTCACTGAAGAGAAAGGAAAGAAAAAACGGTAGTTTTTGAAAATTTAGCAGGAAACCAATTTATTTCTTTTTTTATTAATAATGCTAGTGATATTCCCGAAGATATACTTTCAAAAATATTTCAACATATATATCTGAACATGCATCCGAACATATATTTGAAGTTAAGTCTATATTTTCAATATTTAATTCTTAAAAATTATCACTATGAATAAATGATAACACAAGACGAAATGATTGAAGACTTCATAATTCAATTTAATTAACCGAAGATAGAGACAGATGTTGAAATGATTATACACACCAAAGATATAAAATGTAAACAACTTTCTAAAAAGTTATAAGAAAGTTCAATACCACTTCAAATTAGAAGAAACGAAAATCGAAAAAAGAAACAAGAAATAATGCCGAGTTTTCCCAAGAAATTTTTGATTTATTCGTCTTCAAAGTTAGATATTTTTATTCATTTCAAAAGTTAGTTATTCATGTGAACAGATCATTTAAATTAATAAATGGTAAATAAGATTGTAAGATCCCGCTAAATTTATTTGCACTGAAAATTGATCAAAAATGATATTGAATAAATAATTTACTTAATTATTGCTTTTGCATTGATTGGCCCTATAATACTTGGCTTAAAAGTCGTATTTTTCGAAAGGCAATGCAAGGAAAAAAACAATATTTCTTTCATTGATTCCTTTCCTTTTTTCGCTATTCCCATTTTCAATTTACATTCCAAAATATATTCCCTGAGCGGAAAAATTTCACACTGTCGTAAAAGGAAAAAGATAAAATAAAAAAGCTAATTAATAAAGATTAGAATACAGCTGAACTGAAATAATATCCCTAACAATGGTAATAATCATAACAATATTAGTGATAACAGTCATAACAATAATAAGTGAGCGATGATAATCGTAACAGTAATAATATGAATGATAATAATCGGAATGACAACAATACAATCGAAAATAATAACAATATAACGAAAATGATCTTTATAATAGAAATAATAATGATAATGATTGCAACCGTAATAATCTGAATGATAATAATAGCTATAGTAATAACGAAAACAGTAAGAATAGGAATTCTGAAAAAAAAAGTAATGTCACTGGATTAGGGAAGAATTTTGCAGAAAAAAATTTACATTCAATAGCAATTTCAAACGATCAAAAATCACAAAAAATATCAACGATCTGAAAAATTTTTCTTTGAGAATGGCCTAGCTAAATTGAAATTTTCAGTATTTCAAAACTGATTTCTTCATTTGTCACTAAGTAAAAATACACTGAAGGAGAGAATGAAAGCGAAAAAAAAAAAAAAAACGAAGAAAATGCATAACTTACGATGCAAGTGAATTTGCATGCATACATCAAAAAAGAATTTTGATTAATTATTCTCCTTGAAATTTCCATATTATGAGCTTCTCCAATTTTGAAACGAAGAAAGAATGGGGAAGAAGTGACTGAAAGTTTTCTAATAAAATGTGAAAATATAATAAAATGAAAGTTAATAGTTTCATTTCATTTTATTTAATTTTCAGTTTCTTTTTTTGAGAATGTTTATTAATTTGTTATTTCTATTATTGTTGACATCATCGTTTAATTTTATTTGAAACATTAAAAAAAGGAAATTTTTTAAATTCCTTAACATTATCATTAAATAAATGAATGAATACGAGAAGAAAAATTAAAAGTATTGAAAAAGTAATTTTTCCAGTGATTAAAAATCACTTGTGCAAACAAATAACACTTTAATTTACATGTACCAATTTCTCTTTCTGCTGTTTAAAACAGAGAAAGAGAGCGAGAGAAATAGTAATTTGATCAAGAAATTAAACATATGAAATGTGTACCATGACGTCTAAATTTATAATTAATTATTTTAAACAAACAAAAGTAAATACTGGAATTCTGAAAGATTAACTGATGTCTTGATAGTTGACAATATGAATTTAAGGAACTTGTTTTAATATTTTCTCATTATTTATGAGCAATATTCCTCATGTTGAATTCAAGATCAAAAATTATTTAGAGGTTAGAAATTTAAGTGTCAAGTTTGAAATGCTGAAAAAATGATTTATACTTATGACTTCACTTTGTCCTTAAGAAAAGTTAAATGATAATGCGAATTTGATCCGATTTAAATGAATGTGAAGAAAGAAAATCAAATGTAAAAGTTGGTCTGTGCAATCATCATTTGTTTCATCAAAAGCAAAATGGTAATGAAGAAAATTCATTTTCACATCTGCTACTTTAATTAAATTCACCGTTCCTTAATTACTTTCATTCCAAATCATTCATCGGAATTGTTTAAATGTGAACAACTGTGGTTTGTATAGAAATTAACATAAATTATTTTGATGGGTGAATGACATTGATGAATTTTTCCACCTCATATGTTCATGCTATCTATTTCCATTTCTTTATATGTCAAATTTTTATTTTCGAGAAAATCAGATTTATTAATTGGTTTAATTATTCAAATTTGCGCATCTCAGTTATTGTGAATGGTACGCGTAAAAGATATTTACACATTTGTTAATCGATTGCTTTTCAGTACATGGCAATTTCAGGTTAATATTAGGTCAATAGATTGAATGAAGAAAAATTTGTAGAGCCCTGCCGACGTAATTAGCATTCGTTATCTATAGATATATATGACAGTGGTATACATTCTTAGAAATTGAATCAGAATCAGACCGAGTTTTTATGACCGCTCAGATGACAGAAAAGACTATCAGGCATTATCCATAAAACCTTACACAAATTTTTGAAAAATTATTCAAAAAAAATGAAACCATCATTATCAATCCGTGGACAGAATTAGAAGTATCGTAATCTTTACCCTTCTCATTCTAATAATGAATGCACTTTAAGATGCAACAATATCAGAAAATGATTATAAAGAGAAATCAGCCGATTAATCAAACAATAAATGCTGCTCGAAAATGTCATTGTTTTATTTGATGTAATTTTGCATAAGTTTTAGTTGCAATAACTTTTTCGTTTGTTTGATTTACCTATCTGATCGGTTCTGGCCATGAAATAGAGCTAAGAGATCGTTTGCTAATTATTCCAATAGTTTTAATAGTAGTAGTAACGTGGAGAAGTAAATAACATTTTGTTTTATCAATATTTCTTTATCCTTTTCTCCTGATCCAAGCAAGTGAAATCTTTCCAAAAGATTGTAAAAAATTAATGCAAGGATTTTCTTAAAATTATTATGTAAATCAAGTTTTTAATTTAACAAATGCTTATGAAGAATCAAAATGCTGCGATAATAATAGAATGAAATTAAAGCACGCAAAAAATAATAATGGCAATAACAATAATTAATAGTTGGTAATAGTACTGTTTGTCATGATAGCATTATTAAAGGAAGAAAAGACTCTTTTTATTTTATTGACATAATTTGATAAAAATTAATTTTCACTTAACCAAATAATAAATGAACGCTGAAAAAAAGGAAAAAGAGAAGATTAATAGATACAGTTATAACAATAGGATTGAAATAATACTGAAAAAAGAAAAATCAAAATGATAATTACAAATTTCCTAATTTATTCCACCATTATCTCTCTCCCCAAAACTCCTCTTTCTTGTCTCTTTAAACATTTACCTTTTCTATTATCTGTCAACATTTAATTTTAATGAAAATCGACTCTCCTGCTTTTTATCAATTTTTATTTTTTTTACAGTGAAAAAAAAAGGAAAAAACAGACCTTAGCAGAATTATCGGTAATTATTGCTGAATCAATTGATTCCAACGGTTTTGTTTGTTCATTTTTAGCAATACTAGTAAGTTCTGCACTGCAAAATGTACCTCTTAAGGTAAGAAGTAATGGTAATAATATTATTGGTAACTTTGTTAGTATTCTTGGCCGTTGCCAATATTCCATTACAGTTTAATAAATTATAGTAATGTATGCAAGATTTAATTTCATTTAGAGAACTTCCAACAAATATTTCAGCCTTATGTAGGCTTGTTTTCGTTTTTATAAACCGAATTGTTGTTGTTGTTGTTTACTTGCACTTTAGATAATTATTGAAATGCAAAATGTAAACAGTATTCATATTGATTCATACATATGCGATTTTTTCTTTCTTTTCCTTTTTTTCTGGTTATTTTATTTTTCAGTAGCTTGTACCATTTACTGATAATAGTAATAAGAATAACTAAATTAATTAACAGATAAATGAAAGTGGGACAAAAAAATGGAAGAACAGGCTTATAAATAATTGTTGGCCATAAATGTCGGTTTTGAGCTATTTCAAATTTGTCTTTTTTGATATAGCAATAATAGTAGCAGTGGTAATAATAGGAATAATAATAGTAGCAGTAGTAATACTAATAGCAATAGCAATAGTTTGTATTGTTGTTGTTTTAACTTCACTTAACCACAAATCGAAAAAAAGAATAATTTCTGCAAAAGCAATTTAATTTAAATAAAACTTTGAATTTAAACTGAAAAAAAAAACAGATAGAAAAATGATGACATATGAAAGAATTGCACCGATAATCATTCAATAGAAATAAAAAGCAAGGATGGTGGGAATTATTTGAAAATAATTTTCAGTTCCGTGCTTAAAATGAGTTAAAATTTAAATTTACGACACTTGAAGGTCATTCACAAACATGAATGACAGAATTATTTGAAAATTTAGCAAAAAGTATAATTCTTTCTAATCTAAATCCTCATTATCACACCATATTCCTATCCGGAATCATAAAATTATCCAATAACCACAACAAATCAAAATTGTGGCCATTTTTAGATAAAATTATTCATATTGTGTAGTTTATAATTAAATTTAAAAAAAATGATAAGGAATGAGTACGAAAGAGAAAGAAGTATCCTAAGCTACTATGATTGATCAATGACTGTAATGATAAGTTGATAATGAAATGTTTAACATGATAATGATATAATGATAATCATTAGGATTATTTTAGCGATAAGATGATAGCGGATGTGCTCTATTATATGTTTTTGTGTAAAAATTATAGAATTTTCTTTATTCTTTATTTATGATAACAGATAATATTATGTGATATGATCACTGTTGAATGAATTTGAAAATAGAATTGTAGAAAGGTGGAAAAAACAAAAGCATGAGCTAGTTTTCTTTCAGCCAGCCGTTCGTTAATGGATTACGAAGACAGAGATATACACACATATAAATATACGCATTGACAGACACAGACACACATTTAAATCACATACAAATATACTCACATACAACACATACACACACACACACACACACACACACACACACACACACACACACAATCATCACATGCAGTATCCCTATATATGAACATACATACAACAGTTTAGATCTTACTTTACAGCCCTTTTTTGCTGGTTCCTCCTCGTTGTGCATTAATTCGTTCTCGATAAAAGTCCCTCCCCTTGTCTTGAAAAACGTCATTACATCTGCCGCTACATACTTTTACATACACTTACATACACACATGCATACACACACACACATACACACACACACACACACACACACACACACACACACACACACACATACATACACCACATAAATATGCGAACATGAAAAAATTTTTAAATTCCATCCGACTGATTTCGTACCATTCTTCTCTTCGACATCTCTATTTCAGAGTAATGATATAGGCAAGGCAGGAAATTAGTTCAGACTAGGCCTGAATAGGACCATTTCCGTCATTGCCGTTATAGCTAGGGATTGAATTGACTTATTTAGATATGAGTCCCTTAGAAAGTGGCAAATTCGACATTTGAATTAATCGTGCATTAACAATTTATTTTTAATAGGATCTTACCTAAGTTGCAGATTGATATCAGATAAAAATTACTGATGATTATATAATAAAAGTTAAAATAAAAAATAAACGAAACATATAAAATGATTTTTTTTTAAACGATGCCTATGCAATTGTTTACGGCCTTTAAATAGTAAATCAAATAAAATTTTTACGCAGAACACGTATTTACCGATAAAATAAAGTAAACATTTTGGTAACTTATTAATGCTAATGCTCCTTGTGCAATCAATCTATTAGATAAAAAACTTCACAATATCACTGTTCCTAAACTCTATGAAATAATATCTCTCAGTAGTTTGCTTATCATCAATTATTATTACACGTACGACCGCTTATGACGTAATAAATCGATAGTTTGTTGAATTGATAAGTTGTTAGCACTTTAAAATGAAATGGAAAAGTGCATTTCAATTTATTTGTTAGTGAAAAATTGTGTAAATATTAACACTAATCCACAGATCTCTTTGAACTATTTCTTTCTTTCTCTTTTCTCTCTTTTTAAAATTTATATTTTTGGAAACGATGTCCTTCAAATGGCCTTTAGTGTTGGAAAAAAAACAATTACGAAAACGAAAAAAAACGGGAAATGCAAAATCGTTGTTACTAAGATTTAATATGTAAGCGGCAAAATGGAAATAAGCACCGAGTTTTTTTTTTTAAAATTTCATCGAAGCTTACTTAATTTATTTTTACTCGCCTCATTTTTGCTTTTATGGAAGTTAATTACTGAATAGCAGTTTTTTTTTTTTTTTCCCTCAAATTTATAAACTTTCTTTCTGACGGACAGATATAAATCAAGCAGGTCAAAATTACAGATTCAAATTTAAATTTTGTGCAAAATGAAAAAAGAAGTGCAAAATGAGAAAGCAGCAAAAATTATTAAATTAAGGATGAATCAATTTGGTTCACTGATTTTATTATTTTATATGTGCTTAAAAAATTTTTATTTTAAATCCAAGCCTTAGCTTTTAGAAATTATAGATATGAATTTACAGGCAAGTAAGTAATTCATCCTAATTGCTTTTGTCCATGTTGCTACCTTGTAATGATATTGACAAAAAATGAGTGATCCTATTGTTGTTTTCTAACTACAAAAACCTTGTCTTGATTACATCATTCATTTTCTGAAAAGGAGTAATTAAAAGTTCAATAAAATCTTTTTTGAAAATTCCAAATTTCTTTTTTTGCTTTTTAATTTCTGCAGCACTAATTTTTTTTCGGATGAATATAAACTGCAGAATTTTAAATTTACATATGTTAGAATGCAAATAACAAAAAAAATCTTGCAAATAATTGATTAAAGTTAATTGAAAGAAACCAAAGAAAAAATCGTTTGATTTGATTGAAATAAAAAATACAAAGGATTTTTTAAATAGAAATTCACTAAAACAAAACTGAAAAAAAGAGAATACAATAACAGAAGTACCGGAGAATGGAAATCATTTACCTTTTTGCCGCGTTTTCTTTCATTAGTTATACTTTAAATTGATTTGAAGGGAAACTATTTAAATAGAAATTGATAGAAAAACCAAAAAAAAGAATGCAAGCTGCACTTTTCTCAATAAGACATCAATAGTGATAAGAAAAGAATGAAAAATGCAAAAGAAGAAGTGCGAACTGCAAGAAATCAAAATATGTATAAATTTGAAAATATTATCGATTAAAATATTAAATTAATAATTGAAAATAAACTTGACTGGAGAAGGCAGAAAGGAAGGAAGAAAAAAGAAAAAGTGAAATTATCAGTTGACAAGGAAAACAGAAATGATTACAAATGATTTCATCAACAATTAATTTATTTACACTGAGCCTTTATAAAATGATTTTTGAAAAAAAAGTGAATAAATGACAGATGAAAAAGGTTTGTCAGTTATCAATGACACTTTAAATTATCGCATCAGTTAATTAGTCAGTTGGAATTCTTTTTTGATTTTAATTAATTGAATACGAAAATAACGAAAACTAAAATTTTTTAGAATTTGTCGTATTTATGCTGAGTATAAATTTTTCAGGTGGAATTTGTTCACATGCGGGCCTATTGAGCTTATGGAAAATTAATCTGATTATTTAAAAGTGAAATTTCAATAGTAATTCAATTCCGCTTCACTTCAAATTTGATAAATCATTTCATGAGAAAAAATTTTCAAGAGATTAAGATAATAACAACAATTAAAAAAGGTATGGAAATAGAACTGTTTAATTTTATGGATATTCCATTATTGAATATTTCTCTTTTTCCATTGTCAATTCGATCAGTTCAATAATTTCAATCTTCATCAATAATAGAACTGATAATTTGAAATTATAATTATATTTAGATGCTAATGATTGTTCATGCATCATGCAAAGACATTTTCGAGATTTTCTTTAATAAGTGAGAAAATGATGTTAACAGGACAAAATGGTTATCTAGCATTTAAATTAAAAAATAGGTAAAAAGTAATATAAAATGAATAAAAAAAATTTAGAGAAGTTTTATCATTAAAACAAGATTTTTTTAAATTAAAGAGAGACAAAAAATTAAAATCATTTTTCATTGAAAATTTTCACTCCAATGTGTTTGATTAAGTAAATTAATTATAGGAATATATTTTGTTGTTAAAAAAAATAAAAAGAATCGGTAACAAATTGGAATAAAAATTTCCAATGAAAAATGATTTTAAGTCAAATAAAATGAAATTTTACGTAAACAAATGAAATTATTTGTAAAATAATCATTTTTTTGAGAAATAGTTTAAACGGTTATAAAATATAATTAAAAAAAAAGTGGATAAAAGAAAGAGAGAGGGAGAGAAAAAAATTGCAGTAAAATTCTCTCATTTCTTTTACCTTTTTTATTTTCTTCCTAAAAAAATGAGATGCGAACATGAACCTAAAAATTTCTCCAGTGGAATTATTTCAATTCTTTCTTCTTTTCCAGTTTTCATTCCCGCTTTTCTCGAAAAATTCATCAGTCGATGTTGGTGAGAATGAACGGAGGGAAATTTTTTAGATGAAATAAATAAATTAGAGAAAAAAAAAAGATGGATAAATAAGCTGAAAATTTTGCAGTCTCAATAGGGATAATAAAAAATTTATGAGAAGAAACTAAAGAAAATTTAAACGCTGTCAAAACTGGTGACTTTAGCATATGTGATCTTTTTTTTTTGGATTAAAAATTGTCAAATAATTTGATCTTCCTCATTTTCTATTTTACTTTCCGTCTTCCTTCCTCTTCCTCTTTCAATCTATCTTCTTTCCTTTTTCATCTATCAATTAATAAATTTGTGCAAAACTCATGATAATTTATTTAAAATTATTGTTATTCAATTAATTTTTTTATTTTTCATTTTTTCCACTTTAATGTCTTATCCATCTTGTTATCTTTTTCCCTCTCTATGCTTCACTTTTTCTCTTTTGTACTGCTGTTACCATTTTACCAATTTTAAATTTCAAATGTTTAAATTGTGGCTTTGTTTATATTATGCATATTTGTAACGAAAGTTTATTGAACATAAAAAACAATCATGTTTCATTTTAAGAAGAAATTTAATCTTTTTTTGTAAAACTTGATCTTTTTTTGCTTGCATTTTGTTTTCAATTTCATAATGGTTTCTTTACCTTAGCTATAGTTTCATTTACCTCTACGATTTAGTTCCTTTTTGTTTTTCCGTTATTACTGCATAAATCAAAATAAATTTATAAAATAATTTCTTTTTGTTCTATCTATTTTCCTACTTTTTAATTTGAAAGTGGAAACTACAATAATTTAATCTTCCTTATATTTAACAAAATTAAACAGCCTCCATTTTTTTTTTCTCAAAATAATACTCGTTGTTATGTGCATACAATTATTCACTGTAGGTATCAAATAAAAAATTTTTTCAATTTTATTGAAATTAATGTACAATAAGAGTTTAAAGAGCATATGATAAAGCTTAATATTCTAAGACTTGAAATTTTCATCAAATGATTGTTGGATGTATTAATTTTCCAGATATCAGTTTTACAGAATAACGAAATGTCACATATTTGCAGATGAAATTAATTAAAACATGTCAACAAAATAGGAGATCTAAGATAGACAGAGATTCTTTAATTATCATCAGACTACTACGGAAATCAAACGATATGAACAGGAATTTCAAGTAATAGTATTGGTCACCTAAATAACATTTTGCAATGTTGCACTGATAAATTTCTAGTAGTACCGAGACAAGACATGACATATTTCGGAACAGTCTAAGCCAGATAAATTAAAAATTATCAAACGGATTGTTTAAATTTTGCTTATTTATGCTGATAAATATCTCACATGCACAGTGGAAATATTTGTTAGATCCGGTCGATCAAATTAATTTAACAGATAGAATAGTTCTTCGAAAACATATTTTAGTAAAATTAATGTAAAACATTAAAATTTCTTGAGCTACATGAAGTAAAAACAAACTTTCTTATTCAACTTTTTCCTTAAAAAAAGCACAAATTGTCAGAAAGTAAGTTCATCAAAAAATTTTTTCTCATTTGAGGACAACAAACGAAAAAAATTGATTAATCCAAGCAAGCGATAAATTAAATAAAATTTATTAAAAGCATTAAAAAATCTAATTTGATATGAAAATAAAGTTTTTGAAGTCAAAGATAAGTTTAAATTTCAAATCAAAACCTAACATAATATTCAAGTCAAATCTTGGCTCATATTAGGTAAAGAGAGATTAGCTTTTCTTTTAAAAATTGCTAGGAAGGAATTTTATACCAAAGAAAGCATTAGTTTGAATTTGCTTAAAAAACTAAAATGAAAATAACGAAGTCGATATTTACGCTTTCGTTAGAAAATAACGAAGGAGTAAATATCGACCGACTAGATTGCTTTAATAATAATTTGTTTTTCTTCTTTAGGAACTGAATCAAAGAATTAGCAATTTGATGGCATGAAGAGGAGCTGAAAGCACTTAACTACAGCAAAGAGAAAAACAAATTTACAGTGAGTAATTTAAAAGTGATATTGCAATTATTGAGACTGGATAACTTATAATAAGTAATACATATTAAAATACACATTTAATTCAAACGGAATCAATTATAAGAATAATTGATATTATTCGATTTCTTCACTCAAAATATGCCGGTTGGAATACTTCTGAATTTCAAAATTTAATAAGTTATAGTGATAATATATGATAATAACAACAGAAAATACGACAATAATAAATAACGGCAATGCATTAATGATTATAGGATGAAAAATTTGTTAAGAAGATGATGATGATGATGCTGTAATGACGATAATCATGACAGCGATGATGAAGTTCCTGATAACAAAGATTAAAATAGAGAAAATTAACTAGTTAATGAGCCATAGTGATGACAATGACAAAAATGATAAATGGAATTTCCTCTATATTATTTTTACTTGTTTGCAAAAGATTATGAAAGAAATCCCGAAACATCTAATATTTTTCGGATTATTTTTCCAACTTATTTCGCGATAAATATTAAAAACAACAAGTTATGAAATTTTCTTCTAAATATTGATAACTCTATCATCATCTTAATGATAGTAATTTATTAGGATGATGATGAAAACGATAACAATAATAATAAATGACTTAAAAAACGGTTATTTAATGGAACTCCATTAATTTTTAGATCCCGAAGTAGTTAGAGAATCATGACTGATATATCGGTGGGCCATGAATAAGATGGAATGTTACTGCTTAATGCTTAATGGGTCTTCTTTTTTCTCCTCATTCTTTTGTTTTTTTCTCTCTCTCCTTATTTGATGCATTCATTTGTCTGTTGTTTGACAAGTGTTTCAATGAATTCTTACAAATCTTAAATTTTTCACTTGAGGTAGAGTTTGAAAAGTCGTGAAATGATAAAATCCGATAAGTCGTAAAACTAATAATAGTAATTATGATAGCAATAGGTAAACATTACAAAAATTTCGATGAAATGAGTATGCAAGTAACATTTTTCTATCGTTGCAATATCGTTTTAATATGAATTCAATGACTACGATAATAATAATAATAGTGATAATCAAAATACGTAGTCCTTATAATAGCAATAAGGAAACAACATGAATTTTTGATGAAATGGGTATAAAAATGGCATTTTATCGTTGTATTATGAATTCAAAAATTACGATAATGGTAGTAATCATGATAAGTAATTGTGATATCGATAAATAAATAACATATAAAAGTGAATGTTATTGCTGCTAAAAATGCTAAAAGGAAAGCGAAACGACGAAGAAGAAAGAGAAAAAGAAACCGATACCATACCAAAATGTAAGAATGAAAATTATATAAAATTTAGAAAGTTGAGAACTTGAAATGACAAGAAAATTATAGAAATTAATTTCTAATCGAGAAATATTAAATATAAATAAATATAACGAAGTGGAATGAATTTCTAAATTTTTAAATGAATTAACTGAAACTTGTGTTTATGAATATTTTAAGTGATGTCAATTTAATCTGTCCCCTAAATGATATGGCGATTCATCATGATACTTGAGCAACTAATTAATGTCCTATGAAAACAGTGGTCAGAAAAAGAATGGAGTATGACAAGATAAGAAAAGGTAAGATTTTTAAAAGGCAAAACAAATTTGATCCATCAAATTCAACAATATTCAATAATATGAGAAAAATGATATATTGCAAAAATTTATCCTTGAATATAATTTTACTTTACTTTTTTTGGAATTAAAATAAGCTGATTCAGTAGATTTCGCTAATTGAGAAATACTCTCCAACAATTATTACATATACTACAAGGACTGTTGAAATGAGATATTAAGTCTTATGCTTATTTCAATTTACTATTTTAATTATCCGTGTTTACGTGGAAATAGCACTTATTTTAAAAAAAAATTGGAATAATTTAATATTACTAACAATACGATACGATACGAACGATGTGGGAGGATGCTGAAAATATAACAGATCGGTTGGGAAAAAAGTAGGATGAAAGGGCGATATTGACTAATATATCACAAGAGAATTGAAATAAATTACAACGATACATTAGGCAGGATCAAATAAAAAATAAAAAGTATAACTCAATAAAACAGTTTTGAAAGTAAAGTTAAAAAATGAAGGGAAGAAAGAACGGAATCATGATTAAGTTCATCAACTTATCATTAAGCTATCGTATTATCATCGATAATAAAAATATATAGAATAAACGATTTTTGATAATTTGATAAAAATTTTGAAAAGAATTCTTGGAATAATGATTTATAAACATGAAAGTAATGATGGATGTTCTATTGAGAAATAAAAAATTGAATTTTTCCATGTCATTAATTAATTTGTTTTCTTCAGGAATTAAGAAAAAATTCCACGTTGTATTTGCTTTGTAAAAGTCTTTTTAATTTTCCATTTTTCCTCTTTCCTTCTTTCCCTTCTTTCTCTTTCTCTCTTTCTTTCTGTCGTCCTTTTCTTTTCAATTTTTATTTAATTTCTTACTTTACAGTAGCAATTTTTGTAAAACAGTTCAAAATGAATTTGTTAGGAGAAAAAGTTTGAAAATTTTCCCATGAATACGAATTTTTTATTAAAGAAAATGTAATACAAATATGATTTCCGATTTTGAAGATAACACAATTGAATATTTACATAATAAAATTGGAAAAAATTGCTAATAATAGTAAAGATGAAAACTGAAATAAATATGAATATTAATGAAATATAATAATAATCATTTGCAGATAACATTCGAAATTACTAAAATAGGTTATTTAAAAAATAAATTTAGAAAGAAGAAAGATTAAGCGAAAATTTGAAAACTTTAAATGTAATATGAAAATAACACGAGGCTGATTTCAAATGGAAGTAATGATAAACTGGATTGAAGCATTGCATTAAATGAGTAAAATTTGAAATAAATTGGAATTAATTTTGTATTAGAAGTGATTAAGTTGAATCAATGCAATTAAGTAAATTTGGCATTTGAAAACTCTTTTTGTAAGTAAATTAAGTTGTGAATTGGAAAAGTAATGAAAACAAAGGGAAATATTTGTCGCATGCTGCAAGAAAAAAAAGGCAAATGATAACAGAAAAAAAATCATATCAGTTAAAATTGTAAGATGATAGTGATAACGCAGGTGAACGGATGATATGAAATAGAAGAGGAAATGCGTCTTTATCACGGAATGATAGGCAAGTATGTAGATGGAGAAAAAACGGAATTTCGGAAAAAGATGTAAATGGAATTGGTGAACGGAAACAGATGATGATGGCAATCAAAAAATGTACATCGAGAAGAAAAAGGACGAAGATAGTACCGTCTTCTATCACTTTGCGCTCTTCAACTTTCCAATCATCAATTATTCCTTTTCATTCCGCTTAAATTTTCAAATTTATTTCTAACCGAGAATTCATTTCATATCTATTCACTCCATACTTCTCTCGCTTCTCTCTCTCCCTCTTTTCCTGTCCATTTCCTGCCATCATCCAATGATAAGTATTTCAATAAAAGTTCGATCAAATTTGAAGTACTAAATATTTCCGAAAAAAATAAAAATGTTTCTTCGGTGTAATTTATGTGAAAACCATTAATTAAATATTAAATATATTGTTTCTTTTTATCAAATATAATTTACAAATTTTTCAAAATGATTTTAAAATAATTTTTTAACAAAAATCTTATTTGTTATTTCCTTATATTATTTTTGCAATATTTGTCGTTTTATTAGTATTGCCTTTTTTCAGTATAACTATTACATAAAATTATAATTACTTATATTTTATGTGATAGTATTATAGATATACCATTGACATAAAATTGGAAATTTTCTTCCCTTTCGCCAACGAAATTACACTAACTTTTTAATTTACTCTCATCATTGCAGCATTTCAAATGAATTTATCATTTCCTTTAATTTCCTATAATAAATATGAATATTTCGAAATTTTATTAAAATTTTAGCAGTAACTTTTTTCGTTACTAAATCTCGAAAATTGATGCACTTATTCTTCTATTATCATTATTTTTATCGGAAAATTTGACATTTTATTTGATGGTTTACTGTTAAATCTAAAATTTAATTTCATCCCATACAAGTTTTTAATTATTTGAATGAAAATTTGGAATAAATATTTGGCAAGTAAAAACATAGATACACAAGCTGTGCACCAAATGAAATTATAAGAAAAAAGTTAGAAAGAATTGGCTTTTGAAGTGTGACTAATATTCGATTTTGTTTTGTCGGAAACAAATTTTCAAAGCACATTTATCCATTTTCTTTCTCTCTTTCTCCTTTTCTCTCTTTCTTTCCTTACCACTTTCTTCCTTTTAATCTCACCATTTCAGTCTTTTTTTTAAAATTATTTCATTTCACAAAGCTGTCTCTAAAATCTTCTAAATCAGAAGCTTTCCCGTATTTCATATTACTGAACTCTTGTCGAGAATAATTACAGTTCTCGAGAATAATTACAGCAATATTAGAATAATTTTTAGATTAATTTGAGATAATTTTTTGTGCTAAACGGTAAAATAAAAAAAGCGCCCAAAAATTGATCGATCTGAAACTTCAAATTACATTCATTACACTGAAAATTGAATAAATAAACAGCTGATACGATGCAATGAAAAAAAAGAAATATTGGTCATTCTGATCAAAAAACGAAAACATTTCGGAAGATCAGAAATGATAACACAACAGAGTTGAAATATTGAGGTACGAAATTAAATTCCGGTTTTATTAGTAAGGAGTACATTAAATTTCGATTTCTTCAAACGTACCAAGAAACCAAATCCAACGGAATCTTTGAAAAGTAAAAATTCGGAAGAAATGCACTTTGAGATGGAAAAACAGCTTTATAAAGAAATCGAAAATGAAGTCTTAATAAAGACTGATTGAACTATTTTCCAATATGTCATCCACTGATTGCAAAAGAAAGTAAAGTTTAAAAAAATTTTTTTTGGGTTTATTAAAATAAAAGGAAAACAACCCAAATTAATTTCTCTTGTCTGTATGAGATTTGTTACGATAGTTATTGAAGAATTATCTTTATCCATTTAAATTGTTACGCGAATTTAGTATTTGTATATCTTATTGCTAATACTCAAAACTTGCTTAATTTGCTTGCTTACTCATACAAAATAAAATATAATTTACATTTAACTTTATTTTTCAGTAAATTAGAAATAAACAAATATAATTAATGAGATAAACAAAAACGGAAGACTTACTTATTATCAATAATAATGGTACTGTTCCAACATCTCGAGAAATGTGATGGATCACTACAAATATTAATAACAAGTTGTCGCCACCAACCAACATATGTTATAAACTGAAACAGAAATAAAGGGACAATAAATATTTTAATTTAATATTAAATATCTGAATAATAATACTATTAACAGTTTTATTTTCAGGCCTAATTCTGTCATACAATAAAAGTAAAAAAATTCCTCTTTTAAATGTTCACTTTTCGATTTGAAACCCGAATTTTTCTAATTCTTCGCTGCCTGAAATTTCTTGGAATGTGCTTTAGCTATTCCTAAATGATTCTTTTTCTTCTCGTGTTAAAATATCGTTGGAATCTGTACAATTGAAATACAAATAAATAAGTTGGTCGATTTCGTAGTTTTAAATAATTTCATAACTTTCTAAGATTAGTTAAAGGTGTGAGAGAGAGAGAAGGGAAAAAAGGATTATGCTTAACTCGTAATATTAAATGAAATATTCACCTGGAATATATGACATTATTATCGCTTTTTATTTTTGACATTAAATTACTTAATTAATTACAGAGTATCAATGTTGAGCGGCAAAGTATCATATTCGAAAATTAAATTTGAGTAATAAGGTAGTATATTTAAGTAATGAAGCATGATATTTGGGTTATAAAGTATCATATTTCAGTGTCACAAAAGATTCATTGGTGAATTGGCGATCTCTGAACCGATTGATGTAATTTTTGAAACATTAACGTTCAGAAATTTTTCATAATTTATTAAAAATAAACTATGAAGAAAACTTTTAACGGATATTTTTCTTTTAAAGCTACAACGATTAATAGCGCGGCAAACTATTTCAAATAGACAATTTGAAAACATTTTTTTATTGAAGAACATTTCCCCCCTTTCTTTCTTTTTTTTGCATTTAAAACTTCAATGATTAATTAATACCAAAAGCTAATAGTTTATGAAGTTTTTTTTTGCTATCATATTGCCTTACTGCTTTGGAATGTATTTTACAGAAAAAAATAAATAAAAAAAATTTTAAAAACTATCAAGCAAAAAGATAGATTGAGAAAAAATTTACTTTAAATTAATTAAGATAAAAAAGGGAAGAAAGATGAATTAAAGAAAATTTACAAATTATTGTTAAAGAATGGTTTAGTTTATTTTAAAACTTTCTCACCTTATTTTATATATTATTTTTTTATTCTGAACAGAATATTACTTCAAACAAACAATTCGAAAACACTTTTGCCAAACAACTCCTTTTCTCCTCCTTTTTTTACTCCAGGTGACAGCAGTCAGACACTGATTGGCATTTTTGATTACAAAGATTTTGGAACGATTTTTAGTGTAAATTGAATAATGTCAGATGAGAGAAAAGTTGAGAAAATTAAGATTAATATCTGAAAATAAATAAATAATTACCGCCCATGCGTTTCAATTGAAATATCACTTTTGAAATTAAATTATTCAAGTGTTGCTGTGTATTAAATATTTCTAATGGACTTTTGGGCCTCACTTGAAATTGTTCATTTTATAATAGTTTTCTATAAATTTGCTGTCATAAATTTGCTCGAATAATAATTTAATCATTTAATTATTCCATTTGAATTCAATCTTTTAGTTTTTTGCTTTGGCATTAACGTTAGCCTTATATAATCATTTTTATTCATTTCTGGTACAGAAATTAATTTGAAATTAACGCTTGAAATAAGTTATAAACGTAAAATTCTCTTTTTAAGAGTATTAAGCTTTCTTATCATATAATTAACCTCGTTTCTTTCATACGATTAACCCCGTATCTTTTATATGATTAACCACGTATTTTTCATACGATTAATCACGTATCTTCATAGTTCATTTCTGGTTTTTCAGAAGAAATTTTCAAGAATAATTTTTTTTTTTTAATTTTCCTTTATACTTTAACAAGATGATTAAAAATAAAAATACTTTTTTGAAAAATCTACAAGAAACAAAAAAGAAAGAAAAAAGGCCAAATTCCTTTGCTTCAAATTGCTCTTTCATTTTTTCCGGAAATTATTATTTTTCCTCTTAACAATTTTTTAATAAAATATGTTTTTGGAAACCTACAAAGTAATGATGGATTGGAAGTTATTCTTTTGCATGTTGTACTTTAAACTTAGCTTAAAAATTTTAAATATTTGTGTAATACTTTTCTCATCTCATTTCCTTCTCCATTTACATGTCATCATTTGTTTGTATTACAACTTTTTTCCTCGTCAATTGTCAATAAAAAAGAAAGATTGTGTACAACGATATTTCAGCATATGATAAGCTATTTGTTGAAGAAAATGAATTTAAAACGCAAAGTTTCCTACCAAATTAAAAAAAAATAAGTCAAATTTGTGTTTTAAAAACATTTGATTAGTTTCTTCTATTTAAAATTTTTTTTTAAAATATTAAATGATTTGAAACAAACAAAGAAATAATCACTGATTAGATTTTTATTGTTATTATATTGGATTTTTATTTTGGTTATACCAAATTGAAGACAAATAAAGGTTTAAAATATGGAATTTATTTCCGCCTGATTGGTCGATATGTCTTTTTTTGGCAATATTTTGAAGTTTGAATTTGATTAAATTCAATGGTCTAAATCATTTTTCGCTGTCTATATTTTCTTTTTTACCTGTCGGATCATTAATACTGCTCGTCGCTGTACCGGATTCGGCTTTTGATAATCAATATGTCGAATATTATCTGGTGTCTTGGCAAAACTTATTCGTCCACATTTTCTTAGCACAGTTTTAGCAATCATTGGAGCTTGCATTTCCATTGCATACGAAATGGATCGAACGATACCCTTTTCAAGCTAGAAAAAAAGGAATTTTTTTTTGATAATAACTATAATTAGGCCATTAAAATCATAATTAATGACTTTCATGACAATAAGAGGTGCTCAATACTATCAAGTAAATTCTTCAAAGCATCTTTAAAAAATACCAATTAAATGCTTAATTCAAAAATCTCATACTATTGTTATAAAAAAAATTCAAATCTCATACTGTTATGACTTCGTTCAAATGTGTGTATTTTTTAATTAGACATTAATTATTTCAATTAATATTTCGTGTTGTTTCATTTATTATTATTGTTTTATGAAAAAATATTGCTTATTGTTTCATAAAAAAATTTTTTAAATCAAAAGTATGAATATATGAATAACGTCTTCTATTTGAAGAAATTATTCTAGAATTGCAAGACAAAAACAATTAGTTAAAGATGAACATCATAGTAATTATAATGAGTATCACGATAATTTAAGCGAAAAGCACAATAATTTAAAGCGGATTATGATAATTTAAACATGATCCTGAGGAAGCATTCAATTGATGTCAGTCTCCTTAGTAACTCTGCTTATTATTATTAAAATTATAATTGCAAACATTATTCATCCCTCATAAAAGCAAGCATTCAAAAGAAGAGTAAATTAACAAGTAATTTTAATAAATTTCAATAAAAAAAAGATAAAACATCCAAATTAATCAGTACGGAAATAAATAAGTTAAGTAATAAAGTTAAAAAGTATAATAAGCCAGTAGGTTTACAAAATGAATTGTCAATTAAAAGCTTAAATCATTTGAAGATATTTCAGTGAAGTTTTGTCAAAATTGGTAGTCAATTTTTGCAAAATTGTTATGAAAACTATTCCAACTTTATGTAAATTATAAAATGACTCATCAATTAAAAACTTGATTCATTTGAAGATGTACCTCAATAAAGCCTTTATCGAAATTTATAATCAATTTTTGCAAAATTGCTATGAAACCATTCCAGTCACTTGCACCTTTACGTAAACACTCATGCACTGCATGCTTGCAATCATCACTGCAGCAATTGTTCATTGGGACACAAATTGATACACAACTTGTTATCATCTCCGCATGCCGTGTTATGCATGAATTATTAGCAATTTCAACTTCCATTGCTAATCTGAAAACTACAAAGTGTCAAAATCCAAAATTTGATTAATTTTATTAATTAATGTTTGAAATAATAGATAATAAAAACAAGTAAAAATTTGATTCTGTTGAAATTATGTTAATTTCTTTCGAAAAATTTGATAAAAGATTTTGTAAGATTGCTGTAAAACTTTTCGTCAGTTATCATAACTTAACATTTCCCTACGATTTTCTAGAATACATTTTTACTTACAAGAAATTTAAAAATGATTTTTTGGAGTCTTCTTTTGTTGCGTGTAAGAATGATATATTAACCTGTATAACTTATCGATGGTACCTTCGATAAGACGATATTTCATGACAGTTTCCAATAAAGTGGTACTTATTTTGCTAGGCTCCACTCCAAAGAACGTTCGCCAAAATGGTGAATTATTCTGGAGACAATTGGCATATGACTGCGACACTGATTTGCATGGACCGGTTGTAATGCAAAGAAATGTTGGTGGAATAAGTTGTACAAAGAATTTCTGCACCAATTTTTCAATTTCATTCTCTATTCGTTGTGTTGAAATATCCTTTTAAAAAAAGCAATTAAATAAATTCCAAAATTTTGTTAAATTTTGACTTTCACAATCCTAATCCTAATTTGATTTGATTAACCTTCAAACTATTGTTAATAGTTAATAAATAAATTGAAACAAAAATTGTGTTTGGTCAATAAGAGTAAAACTTTTTTCAATGGAGAAAAGTTGGTATTATTGCATTGGAATATGTATTGATTGATTAAGAAGTTGTACATCATAACTTAGTAATTATTATTTGTAGTACTTGATACTTGAGTTCGTCATAACAAACCGTTGTAATGAAAAGCTGATTACGAATATTATCAATAAGCTCATCGATAGAATCGATTACAGATGGCTGGCTAAATAATCGTGGGTAATACTTTGACACTTCTTCAAATAATTTCCATCGGCTTAATTCGATGAGATAAGTAATTTCTGCTAAAAATTTAAATTGATAAATACCATAATTCAAACATCAAGAGTATTCGATATTTATTTAGTAATGGGAAAATAGATATCTTACTATTATATTTCAATTATTAACTTAATTTCAATGTAATGTAAAAATATGAATTTGTATATAAGCGTGTAAGTTACCATAATAATAATAATGATTATATGAATAAATTAATTACGATTTGTTGTATAAAAATGAGCAATATGATAAAATTATCAAGTATCGCAATGATTTAGAAGCACTTGAACAGTTATCTATCATATACGCTATTATTGTGAATGTAGGAAATAAATATCATAAAATGTTACAATTATTACAATATGCAAAAAAATAAATAGATTTAAGAGGAAAGATGAAATAGAAAAAAAATAGCATTTAAGGAGGAAAGATTTTCCATTCGTTATCATCATTTATCTTTGCAAATCATCTAATAATTATTATTTGAATTAAACATTAAAATGAAAAAAGAAAATGTTACAGTTTACTTACCATTAACATGATGAGCAAGATTCTGCAGTGTGCTTACAATTCGGACTGATGAAATTTTCAACAATAACAGTAAATATTCATCGTTTTTTTTTAAAATTCCAACATTTTGTTCACACAAACAGTTTTGCTTAATAACCGCGTCGGTTAGATCTTTCAGCGTTATCACTGTTTTTTCATTTGCCTTGAAAAATTAATAGCTTCCTTCGGTCAATCATCACAGATCAAAAAAAAAATCGTTTTTTTGCAAAAGTTTTGAAATCCTATCTCACATGTTTAGTTTTGCTTTTTATGTTATTCAAGTATAATTAGTCAAGTACAATTGGCTTTTTTCATTATTACATTAAAATGCAAAGACCAATCATAAAAATGTCATCTATATTTATTTGTAAAGATTGAAATTTGAGTATTTTTTTTTTTTAATTTAATTTTAATCAATGGCCGCTTTGACAGAATACAAGTTGCCACTTATCATCATGTTGAAATATGCCTATTCAAATGACACACGTGACATTGCCGGCTCATTCTTTCTATTGCACTAGAAAAAAGCCTTAATTTATACAACTAATTCGTTTTTCTTTAAACTTTAGAAGTTTGTTTTCAGCATTAAACAAAAGTACCGATAATATTTTGCTATTTTTTTAACTTCGATAAAAATCAAAATTAAACATAAAATGAATCATTCAACGAAACTGTTCAATAATTGTAAATGTATAAGGTTGAAATGAACGTATTTAGCGTTGTTTAATCATTCAATTGTCACCAAAAATTTGCTATCAAAAAGTAATCAAGCATTTTCTGCAACAGTAATCAAGCAAAATAATTTTTTTTGCTCGCAAAGTTTGCTCACTCATCCACAATGTGGAAAAAATGTTCTTATGTGCTTGGATTTATCATTCAATTTGAAGAAACTGAAGTAAGGAAGATCTAAACTTAACTGCTAAAAAATATACAAGTGATAAATAACTGAGGAACCTGCACAGGTGTTGTTGGTGATGATAAGATGATAATCCAAGTGCTTATCACTATTGATAATAGGAAAGGACGGCAAAAAGAATCTATTGACCAGCAACAAAAATATTCCTTCATAACTGAACCGTTCGATTTTGATAATAGCCGAAATATTCTTTCTCAACAAATCATCACCTTATCAGTGAAAAGCGGCAATAGTTTAATGATCATTGCCATTGAAGGAATGATGATGCTTAATAAAAATGTTAAAATACGTATGTTTCCGCCGCAAACAAAATGAAATATACATCTGAAATTTTTACAATTGGAAAAAACGAAAATTAAAAAATTCATCCGAAATGGAATCTGATTTTATACAAAACTTATAAATATAAAATTATAGTTAGAAAAAGTTGACAAATTTCAATTCGTCGGTCATTTTAACAAATTCAAAATTTATCGTTAGTAGTAGTACTCTTCGCTGTAGTAAAAATAAATAGGAAGTGGGTGTAAAAAACGAAAAAACTGTAGTTTTTAAAATCTTTCAAATTTCTCAATTTTGATCAAAATCCTCACTTATTCGAGCAAACATAAAAGTTTTTTTTGCAATAGTGATGGCTTTTTTTTGTGAAATAATTTGTGAGATAGCAAAAATCATTTTTTAATCTTTCGTACAACTAAATGAATCTTTTTGCCTTCTTAGGATGATAGAAGAATTATTAGAATTTACTTTTAAGGATTTTCAAATTTCCGCAATTTTATTTTATCGGACATTGTTTGCTTTAAAAGAAAGAGATAAAAAAATTAAGTTAGTTTTGAGATCTATCGAACTGTAGTAGCAATTTGGCGGATGCAACGGAATGAATCGCTTCTCCGCATTATTAATAGATTCGATCCAATCAGCGTCATATGTTGACGGCGGAAAACTGCTATCACGAAATAATGCAAGTAATATTAATTGAAAGTGTTACATAGTTTGATTATTTTATTTGTTCTTTTTTCTTTTACCAACTAAAAGTAATCTGATCAAAAATCTTTTCAATTTTTTATTTTTAAATTTTTCATTTCATTTAAGGATTTAAATAAAAAATCTATTGCTTAGAATATGCATTATTTTTATTTGTTATGAATTTTATATTACTTTGACTGTTAGGAAAAGAATTAACAAAGAAACTAAGTAAAATATATTTCCTACTATACAAAACTGAATTTTTCTCCATTAATCTTCAAAAAAAAAAATTCCAAATTAAATACTTTTAATACTTTAGCTGTTAAGCGTTCTGACTTGAGTAAATATTTAATTAATTGCTGCATCCATCCTTTTGCTAACAACTTTTTACATCTATTTGCAATTTAGTAAAGCTTTCAACTGACTGCCAATGAAAATACACATCACCACCGTTTTAACTAATATGAAACAAATTTAATGGCCAGAATTAAAATTAAGGTTAAAATAAAATTCAAAAAGTAAAATTAGAGATATGAAATTCAAAATTTGAAAAAAGCAGAAAACAAAATTGCACATTTATTTTCATTCAAGTCTAAAATCATTTTTTGTCACGATTATTTGTCACATTAAAACGGCGTCATACGGTCGCCTGATTTGACATATCTAGTAGAAGAGGATGAATTGGCACCGCTATCATAAACCTCAATCAATGATCCATCAGTAATTTAAGGGTTTGGAATTAAAATTGCTCGTGAGAAATCCAATAAATATTTCAGTTATTATTTTATACAAGGAAAAGCTTTTTTAAGATCTCTTTTTATTTAAAATGCTAATGATATTATTGTAAATGTGACATAAATTTTTTGAGTCTTAAATTAAACTTTAAATCAAAAGGTCAAAAGGTCAGACGAGTTTATTTATGTACGTGTATTTAGAACTTTTATGTTATAATTAGTTTGCCATTTTTTATTTCGAGGATGGAAGAAATGAACAGTCATGAAGAAAATAATGGACATTTTGCTTAATTTGTTTCATTTTCTGTGCCTGAATAGGCTGAATTGTACGTGAACAGACTTATATAATTTCATGCAATTATATAGGTGAATTGATATTTGATATTTGTAGTACAGCACGGTGTCAAGGATTAGAAGTCTCGCAGACAAAGCGATCGGCAACGCTTAACAATTGAATTCAAATTGATCAGAAGCATTTGCCAATTAAATTCATAAAATTTTAAGTCTTTAAGGATCCAGAAAATTATCTAGTAAACATAATATCACTGTGATAAAGTAAGTACTATTTATCTTTTTTAATGAAAAACTCGAAAATTCAAAATTACCGAATACAATATCGATCTGCTTAAAACGATCTGATTCAAAAATCACAGCGTAATTGTCAAATCAAATTTTTTTATCTTCTGTAAGCATATAATGAACAGAAAAATGCATTGAGAAAAGTTGGAAAAAGTTTGAACAGCGACTTTTCTCCACCTTTTATTATCCTCGTTGAAAAATTAAAAAAAAACAGGTGAGTGCAAGTAATTCACTTTCCAATACCCTTGAAAAAAGTTGAACAAAATTCATTTCATTTCATTAAAGCGCAATTTATTCATTATTTACATAATGTTGGTTAATCTGAAAAGTCGTTGAATTATCAAATTTTTGTGAGGAAAAAGTTTAAAATTGTATTTCATTTTATTTCAATTTTTTATTGTTCATAAGAAACCGAGATGATTAATCAAATTATTGCCTACTTTTTTTTCAAATATATAATTACATAATTTATTACATTGCCATAAAATTCCGTTGAACTTAAAATTGTATAACAAGTAGTTAGACTATATTAGAATGAAGATAAGGTATAGGTTTTAGATAATTTAAGCAATTTTTAAATCTTCTAAAATTTTGATTCTTCTATTGAGAAGTGAAGTATTCGCTGAATATTAAAATTAACCGTTTTAAAAGCGATAATTTGCCTGCTCAATCGGAAAAACGATTTAAATAATAACAGCTATCTTTAGACTAATTATCTATTGGATGAATGGCTTTCAGTCTTTTTTGGGAACTTTGGGAACTAATTAATTTAGAGATTAATTGGAACAGATTAAATTCATGACGTAGATCAAGTAGTGATAATCTTATTGAGTTTTGAGAAATAAAGTCATTTTATGTTATCAAGTAAAAAAAAATAAAAGTCATATCAAATTATCAGATTTTTTGTTAAATGTTTATTTTGTGTTTGAAAAATGCATTGAAAATATTTTCTCCCTTTTTAAATTAATACACAAATGATTGAAAATTACCCAAATTACAAAATGAATTTTTCCGAAATTCTATTTGATTAAAATATTTTTTCTTTATAACAAAGTAGGATGTTGCAAATATAATTTTTTGCATAGTATAAAATATGCATATTTATTTCAACTAGAAAATTAAACTCTTAGAACAGAGAGCGATGGAAATGAAAGTAAAGATTTACTGACAAAAATTTTCGAAGAAATACAGTAAAGGTACTATGTTTAACAAATAAAATCATTAATTGCTCTCTTCAAACATCATGACAAAAAACGCTCTTTTTCTTAAATAGCAAGGAATAAGCAAAATATCCCGGTGGAAGAAGAAATGAAATGTTAAGGAAAAAATTTTCAAAATTTGTTATTTAACTTTGAAAAAAATTTCATATAAATTGTAATAATAAAAAATGAATTTAGGTCTAATGTTGTTGTTTGTTTGTTATTAGTATGTCTTAAAAGATTTTGATTAGTAAATCTTATAACTTGAAATTATTAATTTTTCAAATAGTCGTATAACGGATTACTGATGAATTTTTTGAAATTTATTGTCCATTTTTTTATAAAAATATTTTTTCGATAATATTGATATTGCTTGACTTCTTTAAATTAACTAAAAAATTAATTAATTTTCTGGTAAAGAGGATAATTGACCAGCTTAATGAATGTCGTAGTGTTTGTTACAATTTTTGGTCAATTTTTTTTTCGTTTATTTAATCAAATTCCATGTCATCAATTTGCTGAAATTCATTCAGGTTACGCGAAGTAGGCAAAATATAAAAATGGTGAAAGAAATGAAAGATTAAAAAGCGGCGCTGATTTTAAAGTATGAACGTTAATGAGATGTAAAAAAGTTTCTTATTATCTTTTACTTCTAATATTCGGTGGAAACTTGATATTGTATCACATATATGGCAAAACATAATTCGGTGCTATTTGATTTGTTACGGAAAAGAAGGAAGAAATCTTGATTAAGTTGGAAAAATAAGTACAATTCTTTTTTTTACAAGAACCGATGAAATTATCAAACTTCTGATCTAAAATTGATGAAATTTTCCCTAAATAGTTCGAAAACATTATTTTTCAATTCTGTAAAATAATATGCTTTGTCATAATTTTAGTTTCCTTATCTGCTAATAGTAATCCAGTGATTATCTTCCATGTTATTTCAGATCTTAGTCCAAAATTTTGATTGAAATAATTCTGATTATTAGTTAAAAATTAGATTTGAAATTTTTATTTAAAGCATGAAATGTCCATCACTGAATCGTATCGCTGTAAAATTATGTATGGATTTTTAATATTTCATTCATACAAAATATGAATGAAATGCTTTTTGCGGACGAAAAAAGTTTTCTTTACTTATCTTAAAAAAACTAAAGTAAATTTGAAGTGTTGAAGGTTGAGAAAGAAAAAAGATTAAAGTGAGTAAAGTGTGAATTTAGTTAGAAAACTTTGGATATTGGGTTAAGTATTGAAGTTTTTTGACGCAGCAAAGTACAATCATTTGAACTTACTGATTCACTAATAATATTATTAATCAAATAGAATACTCAAGGAAGGATTGAGTTTCTTTGAGCTTAGAAGATAGATACGTGGTGTTTTTTTCAGCTTGTTTGAATTCACCAAAGACCTTCAATTCTGTCGGAAACTGAATTGTTATTAATAACTTGATCTAACGTATACCTTATGGGGAGACCGGATGAATATCCAAGTCATTTTAATATAATTTATGTGTTTCGACCTCGCCATTGAGCTTATTTCTTGTTAATAAGATGTCTAAGTTGTATTCTATTAATATAAATAACGTAAGAAGTAAGTAAACAGAGTTAAATTTACATTTAGTCTCTATTAAATATTGTAAAATGCCTAGCTGAAAATCTACTGCATATTCATATAAAATTAACAATTAACATAAATGGTACATGAAATTAAATTGAAATTCAGTCTCTTATGAAAATAACCAGCAATTAATGCACTATTAATTGCTACTGGTATTACATCACTGCAGCTCCTACAGTAATTAATAACATAATTTATCGTTATTATATATATATATATATAATGGTTAGATTGATTTATTAGCCAAAACTATTTTTGGCGTTTAGTTTTGGCTTAAAAGTATTGGCATTGTTACACAAATCCATAAAATTTAATTTATTGTTCTTGCTAATTTTATTTTTGTGTTCAAAACAGTAAAACAATTAATTATATCGATTATATATTTGTCATTTGCTCATTTTTGTCAATAGATAACAGCAAAAAAAATTATGGCATAGTGAATATAATTTAAATTTTAGATTGGTAATGTCAATCTAATAATGAGTGATTTATTTTTAAATTTGATTCACTCTTTTAAATTTTTTCACACTTTATTTTTGAAAAAAATCAGAAATATCTTCGATTAAAAATTATTCCAGACATTTTACACTGTGCTCAAGAAATGTTCTGTATCTAATTTCAAAATTAGAGAAAAAAAAAGGAAATTAATTTCACCAATTTTCGAATTTAAAGCAAAATATTGTCTTATGTCTACCCGTTATCTCAACACAATTTTAAAAAAAGAGAGAAAGCTTAAGGTACCAAGATTTATGAACAAAATTTGAGTGATGTGATCAACTGACCCTGAGAAAGCACCAAACATTCAGTTTTTCAGTTCAAGCAAACCTTGAGTGAACCGAAGATATAGGTCAAAATAGTACAAAATAGAAAATCATATTGAAAAAGAGGAAATATAAAAAAGAATGAGCGATTTTAAATTCATCAATCGTAAGACGACTATTTGCCGTCAAAGGTCATGTGAAAAATGATGAAATATGCTGAAAGATCAACGGTCGATTTGAATATATTTGAACAAACTAATTATCAAAAGACAATTTAAATAAAAAAAGGGAACTAAAAGGAAGAAAAAATGCTAAAAATCCGAAAAAGTTCAAAAAATTTTCATCAGTCTATTTTCTAAATGGAAATTGAAAATGAACGATTTTTGAATTTTATATAAGAAAAAACTGAGAAAAATGGAGGAAGAAAATACTTAAAAAAACTTTAAAAATAACGATCCATTTTTCATTATTATCATCGTTGTTGTTTTTGAAGCCTTAGTGGAAAAAAAGCATTCCGGAAAAAATCGCTTCACATCAATATGATGGATATTTAATCGTATTGGAAACGATAGAGTAATATAAACTGTTGCATCACTATAGTACTATTTGTATTTGCTAATACCAAAATTTTCGCGGTTTGATTGATGAAATGACAACCATTGAATGTCATATCAAATTGAGAACCTCCAACAGATACGGTTTCTTTCATGTTAAAGCAATTCATCTTATGTTTAAAATGTTTTAAAGTTTCACATGCAAATTTGTAACAATATTACAAGAATTTTCGTCTCAAATGTAACTTTAATAAATGATTCAATTTTTCGAAACAAAAATCGACTCTAGATTATTAAATTTTGTAACTTATTATTTACAACGCTGTTTAAATTTGATTATCAAATTAAAGCATATTTAATACATTGCAGAATGGAACTTCATTAGGAATCTATGGAAGTTCACTGCAGCTTTAGATCGATGTAATGTTCAAAGTTCAAAAAAATTGTCACATTAACAGTTGACAGATGTGAACAAAACACATTCAACATTGATAAGTGATAAAGTGTAAACAATTCTTTCTAATATTATCAGTAACAGTATGATAGCTTGTGAAAAGGAATTATATTTATATATTAAGTCAAACAAAATTTGATTTACACTTACAAAAAAAAAATTAGAATTCGAAATTATTTATAGACTTCTAATTTTGAAATTCTAACTAAATACTTCCACGCTCAAAAAAACTTTTCTTTCATGCTCAAAAAAAACTTTTTTCATCTGAGAAAATGCGGCAAATTTGAAATTTTGAAAATTTATTGAAATTAAATTCAATTTTTATGCAAATTAAATCACCTACCTATATATTACATGCGGAAAATATAAATGATGCGCTGGAATGAGATAAAATTTATTCGCTTAGTAGTTTCGTAAGGTCGCGACTGGATTATTTTTATTTTTTTACCTAGACAATTTACATAAATTTAATTTTATTGATAAAATAAGGAGATTTTACAAGCTTCTCTAAATGGTAGAATGGGTAAATTGAGCGTTTCAGCTTTTGATCTTTCCGTGTTACTTGATCATTTGGTAAGTAAGCAAGAAGGCATGATAAACTAATATATCACAACATAGGAAATTATCTTAAATAAAAAATAAGTTTAAAAAAGAACCAACGAATTAGTTTGGCTGATTATTTCATCATTGTGTTAAATTTTTTTTTTTTGCAGGAAAATTCACAATTTTAATTAACTGTTTCACAAAACAATCGTTAAAAAAAGGAAAAAATGCTGAGTGATAATGAAGTAACACAGAGAACTGAAATTGAGGAATCACGAGTTAGTGTCTAAATATCTGCAGTTGAAGCTCATCTTTTAAAATATCCATATAAGATCTGGCGTGTTGAGGTACGTCGTAAATAAGCAGTTACAATTAGACAAATAATACTTCTCATAAAAGGTAGGAAAATAAGCTTCGAGTTTATAGCCAGGACGAAATAAAATTTACTCTTTAGCCAAGCATAATTTAATGCTTTTGTTTTTATATGCATTTATTTGTAGATTTTCCTGTAATTCTTTTTTTTAAATGAATTTTTTTCTAATCGTTCAAATTTTTCCTTTCATGATTACAACAACTTAAAAATAATAGAAATTATTTGCACACTATTTGCATATTCTTTGTGAATGTGAAATTTTTCAAGTTTCAACTGTAAATGAATTGGTTCGTGATCTTGAAAAAACAAAAAGTTATACGTTATCGAAAATACTGTAACCATCGTAATGCTTTTGTATCAATAAATTTTGCAATTTTATAGTTTCATTCCATATTTTATGAAAATTTTCTCAAAGTTTGTTTGCTTTTCAGAGAGCTCTTAAACGAAAGAAAGGTAAAGTGACAAAAGAAATTAATAAACCGAAGACGATAAGACAAGTCGAGAAAAAGGTTTTTAATCATTTTACTTACTTAATTGTTAAATTTATCTCTTATTATTGAAAAAAATTATTAATCTTGTTAAAGCTCTATATTTGTTTTTAAAACTTTATTAAATTAATAATACATTTCTTTCACTGACGCTCTCTTTCTCTATTGCTCTTCTTCAGTTGGTATTACGAGAATTAATCAAGAAGCATCTTTTGGCTGGTTCAACTCGAATGGATTATGATTTGCCAGATTTACATCAGTTACTAACAATGGCAAAAGCATCATTTCAAAAGTCACCAACCTTAGTGGAAGTACCATGTCCTGTTAATATTTGTGGTGATATTCACGGACAATACGGTGATCTGATGCGTATTTTTGCTGTAAGTGCTACTTTAAGTTATCTTTTTTTTCTTCAAGTTACATAAATTATTATTTTAATTTCACTAAAAAAAAGTTTCAAACCAAAATTTAGCTTAGTTTCATGCATTATAAAATAATTTGACACAGAATTTGTATTTGTTTGCTAGGAATTGAGAATTCATTTTTCTGTTTTTCTGTAAAATTAGAACTTAGATATACCAATCGTTACTAGAATCACTGAGAGATTTCACGCTAGAATTTTAAACTAAATTGCTTCGCAGTGCTATTCCGAAAATAAAAACTTTACATTCAGTTCATTTGCTAATTTTAAACTCCCAATAAAAAGCAATGCGTAAGTATTACTTTTTCATATTTTTGAACCTACCAGTCAATGAATTTGAAAAATTTTTCCAATTTTCCAGGATATTTATCGAATTATTAATGTTTCTAAGAGTTTAAAACTGATTTACTTTACAGCGGCATTACGGGAGAAAAAAACTTTACACTCGGTTCATTTGCTAATTTTAAAAAGCAATGCATAAGTATAGCTTTTTCGTATTTTTGAAAATACTATCACTGAATGTGGAAATGTTATTCCGATTTTCCATTATCTCACTATAGTTTATGAGGAAAAATCTTGTAGTAAAGCTGGAGAATGTGATATGACAAGTACTGATGACGTTGAATTTATTTTAAATTGTTTTGAAATTGATTTGAATTTGCTTTAATTGAAATATTTCAAAGTTTAGTCATGTGGTTTACCATTCAAAGTACGATATTTATTTTTGGGTGATTATGTTGATCGTGGAAGGCATCCATTAGAAGTAATAGTACTTCTTTTGGCATGCAAAATACAATTCCCAAAATTTGTTTTTCTATTGCGTGGCAATCATGAATTATTTCATATTAATAAGTGTGTTTTTTTTAAAAACGTTCTTATAACAAACGGAAATTATCGCACTTAAATGACCTTTAACTTCCACTAATCTTTTTAAATCAAATTAAGTTATTATTAAGGCCATTAATAATTATCGAAAATAAAATATTTTTTCATTGGCAATGCATTAAAATTAAAAATTGGATTTTTTATTTCGCCGTTTTTTGCAATAAGACTCTATACGTTTAAATAACTTTCTGGAGAATAAAAGAAGTTCGCTATAACGCTTAAGAATGTTTTAATAGCCACAAATTAATCTCTATGTGATAAATCGTCTTACTGATTATTTAAAATTAGGACATATGGTTTCGCAGCAGAAATCAGGACCCGTTATCGTATCCAAAATGATGCTCAGAACTTATACAATCATTTCAATGAAGTTTTCGCCGAAATGCCATTAGCGGCAATTGTTGCAGGAAAAATATTATGCATGCATGGTGGATTGTCACCAGAATTAAATTCCTTAAATGATATCAGAAACATAAAAAGGTTCCTAAAATTCATTTTCAGAATTCTTTCATAGAACTTTACCAAATGTTTTTCGGAGCATTCCAATATTTCAAAAAAAAGCTTTCAGAAAAAAGAAAAAAATGGCTATTTGTGATCCATGTACTAATTTTATCTATTTAAGACTAATGGATATAATTCATAATCCATATATACAAAATAATTAATAAACAATATGAATATTATTAACATTACTTTCTTTCAGGCCATTGAGAATGGTAAAAGGTTTAGCCCAGGATTTACTTTGGGCAGATCCGGAAGCGGGTGCAAAAGGTTTCCAGAAAAATGTAATTCGTGGTGTTTCTTGGGTTTTTGGTGAAAATGCTGTGCATGAAAAGATAAAACAACTTGGCATCGATATGGTCATTAGAGCACATCAAGTAATTAACTTGATTCGGAAACAAGCACATGAATTCATAAATAAAAAATTGCTTTTCAAGTAGAATTATTTTATAGCGAAACATAACACTTGACCCTTATATCTGGCTCTTTTTCTCGGAATATCGCTGTTTATTTATTAGCAGTCTTTACATCTAACTAATTAATTGGATGGGTATTAGAGGGTAACTGATGTTGTTCAGATGTTGACTTAATAATTGCTTAACTTATTTCGCAAAGAAATTTCTTTTCAAATATTTCTTGCTCTTTTACTACTTACCGTTATCAGTCATCCTTTTCGTTGAATCTTGCATATTCTGGGGAATTTACCAGGTTTTCATTGTGACGAAACTTCTAATTAGACTTATTAATATAGGCTAGATTTGCTTTTTATCTGTTTATCCTCAGGAATAAGAGATTCTGAAAAAATTATACTGCCTCTAATTGTTACTGCCCCTGATTCAGAATGAGATATTTCATTTTTTTTAATTAACCAAATTACCGTTTATGTGACTAAATAGTTATCAGATACTGGAAATGAGTGTACTCTGATTGATATATCATATCCATAAAGTCGTTGATTTACCTTACAGGTTGTCGAATTTGGATATGCATTTTTTGCAAATCGTCGACTTATAACTGTTTTCTCAGCTGCAAGATATCATGAAGATCTTTGCAATTTTGCTGCTGTTGTTGTTGTTTGTTGATTAAAATTACTTTTATATATGACAATAAAATATTTTCATTAAAATTATTTTTAATTAATCAGTTATAATAAGAATTAATGAAATATTTGCGACAAAATTATTATTTATAATAAATCAATCTATACTGAAACATAAACTATAAAAGCTTGAAATAAAATTTATAAAAGCAAAAAAAAATTGCAGCAGAAAATGACGTAAACGTAAATATTCATATAAATATTCATATTATTACCGAAAAGATATATTTCAGCAAATATTAAAAAAGTCTGAAATGGCTGAAAAAGGAAATGAGAAAGGTTATTTATAATTTCAGGTGGATAGTCATCTGGAATTATCATTCCTGCAACTTAAACCAAGCGAATATGAACAACAACGGAAGGAGAAACTCGTTCCAACTGCAGATGTCGAAGATGATTTAGATAATGATAAAATTTAAATAAAATTTATTAACGTGAAATTAACTGGTGATGAACTGCAATGTGACTTAGGGATAATTGCAGCAGAAATTTGCAATAGACTGATATAACTTATGATTTTCAAAAACGCATAATTAATTAATAAATTAAAATTAACTTTGAAATACTGTGTTTGCAAGGGAAATTTTCATAGAAATTTAGCACAAATAATTAAATATGAAATGTGATATGGTAGTATTTAAATAAATATGAATCATAACTGAAGAATTTAACCTCAGATAATTTAATAATTTAATTAAAAAAAAAACAGATAATTTAATAAAAATGCTAAATTGATCAAGGAAAGCTTGATCAGAAAAATGAATAAGATGAAAATTGTTATTATGTTATTTCGGAATGCATACTATTCGTTTTTAGCTATGCTAAAAATCAAGTACACCGATTAAACGGTAGTCTCAACTAATTTCAATATCCGTTTCATTTACTTAGCAAAAATGAACAGGGAAAGATTTTTTACTTTGAAGAATCAAATTTTGCATTAAATTTTAAAAATAGATGTGTCACATCCTGCTATGTCCAACATCTGATTCTTATATTGTTCCAAAAAGTTAGGCATATAGAAAATGTCCAAGCAGAAAGAAGATGATTCTAGCTTCTAGACGAATCAGTCATTTGGGAATTGCAAGAAGAAGGAACATAAGAGCATAATAAAATGAAAGTCTGCTAATTTATATTTGAATCTATGAAAAAGTTTGGAAAATTTCTATAAATTGTAAAGCGATGGTTTGTCCCTTAATTTTAAGGAAAGAAATTCCGGAAAGAAATGATGCGAAAACCGGCAACACTCATTTCATTTTTCATATAATCCAAGTTTTATGGTTCTTGCCAAGCATAAAATATCAGAAATGGCTTCCTTGGGATATTCTAAAATTAATTTATGAAACTAAATGAAACTAGGCAATTCCACATTCAAAAATTTCATTATTGATTTGAATTAAACATGAAAATTGCATAAAATTAGAAGAGCAATTCATGTAGGACAGAAAAATTGCCAAAATTATAACATTCGTGATAGATATTGAAGATTCTATTGTCCTATCATTCTATTGTTTTTAATTTTATTATTTCCAAGAATAAATCTAGCAGTAGAATTTGATTTTAACCATTAAAAGTAATAGAAAAAGTTAAGCTTTACTATTAGAGCTTGTTTTATGGAATATGGTAAAATTTAATGAGTGAATGCATGTATGGCATTTACAACAGCGTCAAATGTTAATCTGAGAGAGACAAAGTTAAACAAAAAGTGAAATTTCCTCAAATCCATGCTGCAACTACTAATCTTTAAAATCTAGAAAAAGAAAACTAAAACAGTTCTTTTTTTGAATAGCTTTTTGCAAAATGCTTTCGAATTTTTCTCCTGAAAATTTTTCAGTATCTTATAAAAATTTGTTATATTGAAAAAAATCCAAAATTTTCTATGATAATAACAAAAACTTGTAGTATTCAAAGAAAAATTTTAGCAAACATATTGAATTATGGATATTTTCAGTTGAAAAATCTGAAGAAAAAATACAGGCTGACTCATTGACACATAAAAATATCCTTATTTTTCTTTCTCTGATGGTTCGGAATGTGTTGCGCTACCTGAAAAATTTTATTTGCATTTTTAGCACTGAAATAGGTTCATTTAATCTAATATTTAAGAAAGTGATGGATTATATTTCTCCTTATCTTATCCTAAAATATTGCATATTTTGACATCAACACAAGTATAGTTTGTTGAAACATCACTCGTGAAATATTAAATTCATAAAAAAAAAAAAAACAATGTCGTGAAGGTTTTGATGTAAAGCCAAAAAATAGTTCACTAATGCTAACTGATTGGCCATAAGCAATTAAGAAAAAAAAAGAAATGGTAATCTCCAAAAATTAATGAATTATTTCAGGAAGTATAATATAATTGATGATTGGAGAAGTTCGTTTAATTACTCGCTACATTATAACTCGCTGATTTTTTTTAAAGAAAAAAAGAGCAAAAATTTACTATCAAAAGAGAAAATATCACAAGAAATTTCAACTGAAATTTACTTCATTGAATATTAAATGACAGATCGAAAATCTCTTACCCCAAAGCATAACATTCACTTTATCTCCGAAAAAATATAAAAGCCATAAAAAGATGAGAGATACAAAGAACATTATGATGATTGATAACACTGATAAATATTCCATGAATGGATAAGGCCAAAAACCATCAAAATAACGCGCTCCAAATATGCTGGAAAAAATGAAACGCAATAAAACGTTTGAAATCAGAATGCAAAAAAACTTTTTTTTAAAAAAAAAGTGCTTCAAATTTATTTATTACATAAATTTTATTTGTAATCAAAAGAATGATGTGATAAGCTTCCTACTAATTTAAGCGCCAGTCATTAAGATTTAATAATTTTCAACAATAATTTCTTAATTCATATAATGAAGCTATTTACTGAGGACGCTTTCAATTTTGTCATGAAATTTCATTTTTTTTGAAATGGTTATATCTCATATAAGGAATTTAAAAGTTCATACACTTTGGAAGTTTAAAAAAGAAAAGAAACTTACAGACAGTAGTAAAAGATGACCAGTGCAGCAACAATAATGCTACCGGTGTTTCGTGAAGGTGCTCGATGACAAGTTAGAAGTGTATCGATCAGAATAAATGGTATTGATGCTGTATGAGTAATGTGATTCATGAACGGTGGGATTAAATTTTTCGCCCATTCCGGCTGTATATATGTTGGCTCCAAAGCATATAAAAACCAAAAAAGTATACAGGTTGCCTGAAAAATTATTGAAATTTTTTAAAATCAAGTTGAATGAAATTAAATGGAAATGTTAAATTCATCCACCTAAGTAATACTGATGATAATAAAATAAATTTAATTAATGTTGAATATGTAAAGTTAAATAATTAGTTAAATTTAATGAAATTATATGAATAGAATACTCAATATTTTTGTTAAATTTTCTTTAAAACTAATCAGATGTTTAAATTCATCTAAGTATGACTTATGATGATAATAACAATAACTTTTAATAGTGTTTAATGTGTTTTTGCGTTCAATTTTACTACGCAGTGATAAAGTAAAAGTAGCAGAAAGAAGAGAATAATACGATTGAAATAATTTTTGAAAATTTTAAAATATTTTTTTGAAATTTATTAAAAATTAATGGAATAAAACATACGCAACCAACAGGCAAGACGCTAGTGAAGTACATTAAATCGGAAATTCGATGAAGTTTTGAATTTCGCCAATAACGTGGTGTTGTTGGATGCTTTTTATATGGCCCATGATCGGTTGCTTCACGTAATGTATCCACTAATGAACAAATGAAACATACTGCATAATATACTGTTTGTAGAACCTGAAATTTGAAATTTAGTTAAAACAACATTTAAATAATTTATTCATAATATCACAAGATTTGGGAGTGGTTTTTTTGTGATAAATAGTTATGTATTAGTGATTAAATATTAGTGGGCAAGATAAGGATATAAGAATAATTCAAAAAAAATGAAACGGTAATTCCAGATTCAACAGTGCAATGAAACTGGAATTACATGATGAATGATTTTGGACAATAAGCTATACTGATAATCTCATAAATTATCTAATAAAATCTAATTTAAAAAAAATAAAATAAAAATAAAAATTACATTAAGAAATGAAAATGAAAAAATTAATGAAAAAGAAGATCCAATAAAAAGATATTTTGAAAATTCGATATTCCATATACTGTTCTTTTATAGTGCAAAGTATTACTGGTGAATAAGGAAATCTTCAGTACAAATTTTATATTGTAAAATTTCTTAGAATTTTAACATTATCAGATATGGCTCGCTAAAAGAAATTCAATTTCAATCAATAATTCAAATAATTTAGTCTCATTATTATCGATAAAATTTTCAAAATGTAAAAAAAAATATATTATTTTAATGCCAAATTTATTCTCTTCAAGCAAATAGAAGCTATCTTCAAATATTCAAAAAACTTAAATACAAAGCGTGATATTGAACGTTTAGATGTAATGCGTGTGGATTCCGGATATCTTATTACCTTTTTTAGTACAATTAATGTTCCAATCTCAATATCTTCAGTCATTTCTATCTTAATTCAAATGAACGTTTTAATTGAAGATTTCTTTTTTTTCTCTATTTTATATGAATTAATGGCTCATGTGGACTTTGGACACTCAACATAAGGTCACATAAGGAACAAATCGGAAGTATAAGATTCGTTCTGTTTCATTCTATTTCATTGGATATGTCACATATCTTTTTATTTGTAATCACGAGGGGAAAGTTTGTTTTTATTTTCGTTTACTTGTCTACCTTTACTCATTTATGACATATTTGACTCTGATGTTTACTTTTCTATTCATAGCCTCATGCTACTGCTAACCTCACACTTTTCGTTGCACTTTTTTTACAATTTTTTCCTGTCTTT
Organism: Mansonella perstans; assembly: GCA_037074765.1. Lineage (NCBI taxonomy): Eukaryota > Metazoa > Nematoda > Chromadorea > Rhabditida > Onchocercidae > Mansonella > Mansonella perstans. The sequence continues at coordinate 66,225 of JBAMDO010000203.1, forward strand.
TTTTTTATGTAAAGGGAAAAATTTAAGAAGATCTTGAAATTCATTAACTTTACAATAATTGTTTTTTTTTCCTGGGCGTTTTTTCTCCAATTAGACAAATAATTGCTGAGATAGTATAGTAGTTGAACATATAAAAAATGACTCGAATTATTGTAACAGAAAATTCTATATTCTGAATAAATCTAATGAATCTGAATTGTTTGTTAACTGGAAAGTTAATTTGAATTACCACTTGAAAGAAAAAAGTTTAGCCAATTAGTTTATTTTTTTTTGAAATGTTACAATCAGTTTCAAATGAATCTTTTCATTTAATCTTTCAGCTAATTCAGAAATTTGGAAGTTAAAAATAAAATATGAACTAACCAAATTGCATATCGTTAGCATAATAAGTTTGTAAATCCACCAGGTATAGCCAATTCGTGGAATATAAAAGATATCATAGCCAAGTCCAAACATGAAGACACCAGCCATAATTCCGTATATTGTAACACGAAAGATGCCCATCTAAAATTAATTTGATTAACAAAAAATGATATTATTGAAATATCAAGCAAAATGATAGTGTAAGGTATAAACATATCGTCATGTAATAAATGATAAAGATATGACTGCTAAGACCGTTTGAAATAATTTCAAAATCTTTTCACTGCACTGATTTTAAGTCTAATAAATACAGTAAAGATATTTTAGGATATATTAAATTAATGAATACAAAAAGCCATTGCAATAACACGGTTAATCATTACTACAAATGGAAATATGATTACCTCAAATAATTGATAGCTTTAATTCTAATTCTGATACATTCTGATACAGTAATTCTGATACATGATGTTAATTATCAATACGTTAAGATATGATGATGATAATAGAAATATAAATAATTGCAGAATAGCAAAATCAATAAAATTTGCTGATTTTCATTAAATATTATTGCTTCAAAAACGAGATAATTTCAAAAACAAATTGTACTGACAAACTGATAACAATTATGCTAGCTGAGCAAAATCAAAGATATCAGTATTCAATTTTAGATATTACATCATATTATATCATATTAGAAGATACTGGCATCGTAATATTAAGACAAGTAATTACTTACATTAATCGATAATACAAAGCAATACATCTTTTATCTTTGAGCTTCGCAATATTAATTCCTTATCAAATGATGGTCAATTTTAAAACATTTGATATTTCTAATAACAATATTACTGGACAAAATTATATTTTAAGAAATTAAAAAATTGACTGAGTAGAAAATATTCAACATGAATAATACATTGATTCGATTTGATTTGATTTGATATTCCAGTCTCTACCCCTAATCTTTCCACAATTTTTTTTGAAACCTATGAAAGCTTTAAGCAATAAATACAGGGAAAAAACAATTTAAATTTAATCAGTAAGCCATGTTTAAACGTTATTATGCATTTCTTTCATTGACATTATCTACTGTAATCCTCCTTTTCTCTTATACTTAATCCCTCAAAAAAAAATTTAATCAATCCTTGAATGAAAGAAAAAATTTCAATAGTAAAATAAAAAATATTGACTGAGTGTTTGTATAAAACAATTTTTTTGAATAAATTGCAAATATTTTCCAACAGCGAAAAGTGTTGCAAAAATGGACAAAAAAAAGAAAAACTTGCAATCTTTAATTAAACATTTTGTCTAAATTGCAAATTGCTAAACAAATTTGCCCATAAATTTTTGTTTTTGTTGTTTATTTAATAATATTATTATTACTGTTAGGTAAAAACGAAAAAGAATAGAGTTTTAAAAAATGCCCTTTGGGAATTTCTCAAATTTCAAAAAAATATTTAATAAAACAAAAAATTTTTTCTTTCAATTCTTGTTCTTTCAATCCACTTTGTACAGTTGACAGTTGACCCCATTTCTTGAAGAATCATTCATTTCTTAAATATTGATTTACTCCATCTTTTTTATTTTTTGGATTTAAAAAAAAATTTAATTTTAGGAGGAATGAAGAAATTAGACAAATGAAATAGAAACAAAACATTGTAACAAAATTTTATTGAACTGCGAAAGAAGGAAATATCTTACTGAAACTATGAGAAATAAAAATGGCAAAAAATTTAATTAATTAAAGGTAATTTTAATCAAACCGTAAAAAGCAATTATTGAAAATTTCAATTAACATTTCTCATTAATTTCTTCAATAATTGCCATTAATAACTAGCTAATAATAGCTAACAATAATAAAGCTGTCTTGTCAGACTTTTTTTTTTAATTTTCCTAATTTCTTTTTTTTTTTTTTGTGCATACATTGTTCCGCACAATATTAATTGAGTTTTTTAAGAAAAAGAAGAAAAAATGACTGTTTGAATTTAGAGGCCAAATCGATATTGTGCAAAAAAAAAAAAACATTACTGCAAATGGGAAATTTACGACACGATAAGAATGAAACGAACAAAACTATCGACTATTTGAAGTAATGCAGAAACGCTTTTCAAATGTTATTTGTTTAGTTCGAATTTAAAAAAAAAAAAAAAAAAGAAAAATGAAATAAAAAGCTGATTTCTGAAACAAAAAAGTTTGCAAAATTGCAAAATTAAACATTAACAAAGGTATGTTAACAATAATAAAATTTTGTATATTATTTCCAAATGCTCATTAATTTGCCAATAAAATCATCGATTTGAATATTCATTTCTCTTTTTCTCTTCCTCTCCTATTATTCAGTGAAATATCTGCTCCAATTGACCTTACATACATCTAAACAGTAAACAAAAAAAAAAAAAAAAAAAAACTTTTTTCTTCTGGCTGATAAAAGATTCTTTTTTTTTGCACTAATAATAAAATATTGTATGTTTAGTTTTAAAAAGAAAAAAAATTTAAATTTTTAAAAATATTATATTTTAAATAATTCAAATACACATATAACAACATATTAAATATTTTATCAATCTTCAATAAGATTTATCATTATTTATTTTAATTTTTAAATTTTGATAAACAAAATGAGAAATAATATTTTTTTAAATATTTTGATAATTAATTTTGAAATTGTTAGAAAAAGTTTGTGAATAATTAATTGAATTTATTAGTTGATAGAGAAATAGAAAAATATTTAATTATCAAAATACAAGTGAAAATGTTAGTTTGTTCTTTTATTTATTTATTTTTTTTTTTTGATTATTTCTGTGACATTTGCGTGACAATCAGTGACAACGATTGTTAGTTGTCTGGTAGAAGAATAGAAATTATATTATTGACAATTATCTAGAAGAAAAAGATTATATGATTTCATAGAGGAAAGAGAGAGAGAGAGAGAGAATAATAAGTTTATCGATTTTGCTGATATCTGAAGTGTTGAAAAAGAGAAGGATAAATGGTTGAATTGGCTACTGCAAAACAGATCGAATTGAAAGATCTTTCAGAATTAGGTTATAATCAGCAGTAGGTTCGAATTGCAATCATTTTAATTTACAATTGATAGTGATAACGATATGATAAAGATGGTATAATTATAGCAATAATAATTCGATAATACGAATGAAAAGTTATTAATAATTGTTATAAGATGCGATGCAAGAAATATAATGATGAGATTATATCAAAAGATTTGATGAGATCTGATAATAATGATAAAATGATAGTAAGATAAGAAGAGTCTTTGTTGAAATTTTCGAGCAGAATTTTAGTGTTAGTTAGATATTGAAATTTTTGAAGACTTAAATCTTCCGTTCAAATTTATTGCAAATTAGGCTTTGTCATTCTCTCTTTTCAAGATTATATATACCAATATTCGGCCTGTATAAGCTCGATTGGGAAAATATTATTATTTTAATAGGAAATAATAAAATGAAACATATAATTGGTATACTGAGAGAAATCAGTAATAACTTTCATTTCTACGTTATATCTATAAAGTACATATATTTAATTGTAATTCTCTGAAGAACTGTTTAAAAAATAAAAGCCTTAAATGAATAATTAGTTGAACAAACAAGATGTAACTTCTGAATTAATTCAAAGTAATTAACTTTTAACTTTAGTTTAAATTAATAATTTATTTCAATCGTAATATTTTGAATACTTAAAAAAATTAGATCCCAGGAGAGAAGAACGAAACGATAGGTGGAATGAACGGAACTGTCTGAAAATATCAAATATTTATTAATATTTGAAGACTTCTATACATACGCACAAAGATATATATACATAATATGCACAGATCATACATACATACACTTCTTTCCAATTATTTAAAAGTCAAGAAAAAATTTGGAAGGTCTGCGGTCAATATCTCATCATATTGCGCAAAAAACTTCTCAAAAGTCATCCAATGAATGTAAACGATCAAAAGTTTAATTAAGCGATCCTTATAGAAGCCAAATACAACACAATTAATCGATAATTCCCGGGATAACCAAATTTTATATATTAATAATGCTTCTGACTTATCAAAGATAGTTGCTTTAATTAATTAAAACGTAAAAATTTTCGTTTTTTTAATGTGAAAAAAAATTCCTTGTTCGTAGAAATAATCATAATGATTAAGTAAGATTGGCATCATAACAATGACAACTGTCGAGCTGTTTAGTAATTATCTCACATACCATGTCAGTTATCATTTTAATTATCATATCTAAATTTCAGCCAAGTGATTGCTAATTATACCACATCTATCATACATTTCAGCTAAGCTATTGTTTGAACAAACATATGCTGATTTAAATGCTTATTTGTTTTAAATTGAAATCTTATTCAAATTGGTCATCCTAAAACAATATATGATTAGATCTACTGTTGTTGCCTAAATTGACGCATGAATTTTTCATTATTTCATTTTAAAGGAGCAATTCAAATATAATTAATTACCTTTTTATTTTAATAGTTTCATCAACAATATGAAAATTACTTTCCATATGAATCAGAATAGTCCAATGTTCAAAGTAAGTAAGGAATGCTACGGTAAATTAGATAACTTCGCTCCATTCTTTTCTGTTGTAAAATGAAAAATAATAAAGGATAGCTTATTTACTAAGCTGAAAAATAAAAAAAAGTTAAGTGATTGTTTTTATCCAAAAGAAAATTGTGGAAAAATCTCACAGCCAAACAAAAAAGACAAAAAATTGAACTTTCCAAATGTTTTACCAATTGCGTAGCTGATTTCAAGAATTTGTTAATGGAATTTGCTGAAAACACGAAATACTCTTGAACTTATTTTATATTTCATCATACTTTTTATGATTCGATTTTTTAATATTTTTAAAATTAAATCAAATTAAATAATAAAATCGAGTCAAATTATCCTTTTTTCTTCAATTTTTAAATGTATTCCAGAAAAAAATCATTTAAGTCATCGCTTTTTTTTTTTATTTGCGTTGTTTAACAGAACTTTTTTCAAATTACAATAATAAATATTTAAATTAGTAATGAAAACTTATTGATACGTATGCTAAAATTATTAGATGAAAAAAAAAGTGGCAAAAGAAGAAAAGAATAGGAAAAAAGCGATAGTTGAGAAAAATCATTTTTTATTAAATACGCATATATTTGCTATATTTGTTTACAGTGATTTCTAAGCTCAAATCATTATTTTAATGGCGTTATCGATTCTCTACATATATAAATATAAATTCCGCTAGAACCATCTCAGTAACAACCAAATAACAAACCAAATCTTTCATCGTATCGTTTAAATTTAATGTTTCGAATTTTTTTTTGGATGTCTTCTAAATTATTACTATCATTTTATTGTTACATACGTAAAAAAAAAAATTTCCAAATGTCATAGTATAAAATAAATGAAAGGAAAGCAAGAGATGAAAATTTTTGAAAAATTTGCAATTATCAGGAAGTAAAATTGATGAAGAAGTTTGGAAAAAAAGGAGGAGAAGGTAAGACTGAAACTGCACAGCTAACAAGCAGCCTTAAATGAAAGAATCAAATGAGGGCATGGAGAAATGAAAAGCCATGTGACAACATATGGGTATTACGTTTGCGTATGCGTACACATTAAGCATGTGTTTACGTATGTGAACACATCAAGCTTGTTCACGTATGAGTACATAATGGATCAATTTTATTCAATAAAAGTATACTTTAATCCTGTGCTACGTTGCTTTTTATTTATCATTAGTAAGGTTATTTAGCTTAGCTATTTACAAGATGTAAATATATGCTTTGCTTAGTTTTAAGCTTCAACTTTCAGACCTTCTAAATGGAGAAATGCTTAATAAAGTAATAGAAGAAAAGAGACGAAAGGCACGAAAGAGAAAGAGAAAAGAGGAAGCAAATTCGATTTATAATATTCTTGCATTGTACTAACAGCCTACATCAAGCATGCTACCGCATTTAGTATCATTGGTTATGGCCTTTTTCTTTCTAAAAATTGCCTCAGACCGTCCAATCTTCTTTCATTCTTTATCTTTAATTTAAACAAAAAGCAGCAAACATTTTTTTTTCCTGAAATTTTAATTAGAAAAAGCAAATTTTTATAATAAATTTTTGGCCATACATGAAATGATACTATAAAATGTAATGATCAAGATATCAATAGGCTGATAGGCTTGATATTAGCCATAAAAAGATAGCTATTGCTAGCCAAGAAAATTATTGATAACCTCAATCCATTCTCCATCCTTTTTTGTTTTACTTAACCAGTACGCTACAAATAAGCCTTAATCGTTAGTCTTGATCAAGCAGTGGTTGGAAAAATGGTTGCTGTTTTTTTTTCTCATCGGAAGCGTTAATTTTAATTAAATAATAGTTTGGAAGCAAAAATTTTTTTCATTTTCATCGGGATATTTTAATATTCAGACTTTTCCTTTATTCATTATTATCATTATTTATCGAATAATATTCAAAATTTATTTGTATTTAATTGCACGAGGTTAAAGTTCAATGTGATTATATGAAAAAGTGTAAAATATCGAATTTATCCAATTTTGCAATGCAAAGCAATCTTTTTTTCATTTCCGATAATTTGCTAAAATTTTAATAAAAAGCGATCAATTTCAATCAAATTATTATCAAAATTATTCAACTGCTATTATTATTTTTATTGTTATTATTACCGCTACTATTATTATTACTGTTATTGTTATTAAATGATTATTAATTATCAGTATTGATTATTATTGTCATTATTCATTATTATCATTATTGTCTTGATGTCATTATCGTCGCTATTATTTTCAAATTAAAATGTTGAATAAAATGTAGGGTTTTTTTCGTGCTGTAAAACGTCGAAGAATATGTAATATTTGCTTTTTAAAATTCTTGTTTTATTTAAAATATTTCATCACGAAATATGAAATACCAGAATAAATCAAAAAATCATCGGTTAAAAAGTTCAAACCTATTTCTCCTTTATCTTAAATTTAAATAATTAATGCTGAATTCATGTAAATTAATAATCTAACGTTTAATTCACCAACTTTTTCATACACCTCAGGATGCAGTGGATTTGTATTGGGTTGTTGTTTTTTGCTAACTTCCAAATTTCAAACAATTTTCGAGTAGCTTGCTGATTAATTTTGGAATACGCTGTAACTGGGATAATTATTTGTAATCTTAGCATGTCTGATGCAAAAGTAGTGTATAATTCATACGAATATCTTTCTGATTTGTAGAAATATTCACTTGAAATATTTTGTGATTATCGAATTTCATTTAAATTTTTTGAAAAAATTTTTTCTATGTCACTGCGGTCAATAGAATCTGAATAGGGAAAAAATTTTTGTATTTAGTCACAAATGAAAATGTTTGGTTTTAATAATTTGAGATGTTTGATATTTCTTTCAGATTAATTAATTCTTACCAAAGATAAAAAGTAATTATGCTAATAACTAAGTAAATTTTCGTCAAATTAAAAAAAGAAAAACGACAAATTAAGTTTTGTAATAATAAATTTTGATGAAGTTAAGAAAAGTAAGTTACAATTTATTTATCAATTTATTGTTTTATAGATAATGCACATGTATAATATTATCTTCATACCTATATTTTTCTCCTTTTAATTTAATGATTTTAATTCAATTACTTAATTGCGCTCAATTTCATTTTGTTTCAAATGTGGATGGGATATATTGAAGAAAATACTTTCTGTTTATAGCTATAGGTAATGATAACGAAAAAGATTTATCGAACATCCTGCGGCATTGCTGAATAACTTTTCAGGATTATCGGTAGTCTCTATTTATTTATTCGTTAATCTTTTTTTCGTCTGGTGTGGTGTTTTACTGATTGAATTTTATTTTCAAATTTTCTAAAATGTTAAAATAAGATGAACTCTAAAAGTCAGTTGCTAGCAATCGAAAACGAAAAGACAGCAGGAATTTGATTAGTTGGTTGACAGAGACAAAATGTCACCCCCAAAAAAAATCCCATTTCATTTCCGGAATAATAACTTATGCTTTTATGACAATAACCTATATTGATTAAACTTCCTAATTTAGTTTTTTTTTTTAATTTTTTTTCAATTTTATTTGTTTTATATAATTAACATTTCTATCGATCTGTTTAACATAGATTTGCATATTGATAAAATATATGAATCGTTGATTTATTTCTTTGCATCATATCATTCATTTGCATAGTAATGTTGTAGATGAAAATAAGTTATTGATTAATTGAATCCGATTAATTCGTACTTTCTCAATTACTTTTAGACATAATGACGGTATTTACAAAAGTAAAAAAGGTACCTGAAGTGAAGAAAATATTGGAGTCAAGAGGATCTGCAACAGTTTGTGTTGATTCGGCTGTTTATCAACATGATGAAACCGGAACATTGGCCCGAATACGGCAGTATAAAAGATTCACAAGTTTATGCATGATATTTTTACTACTTTGGTTACTAGTAGCTTCATTTGTGGCTGGCACTTTTTTCTATCGACAACTTCATCGTCGTCCCACGTATTACGGTTGGTGCGGGGCGAGTTTCATTCAGCGTGGTCGTAATGAACACATGGAAGAAAGTGTCGAAATTAATCCAGATGAAGTAAGAATATTGCTTCGATAATTTTCAGTAAATAGACTACTTTTGGCTCGCCGTTAATTTTTACATTTCACATGCAAAAAAGTTTTTCTTATTAGTTATATTTCATGTTATTTGTCATGGAAATGTTTAGTTAAATAAATGTGTCTTTTTTTTTTTTTATTATTTAAGAAATTTCGTTTCAGTTAGAATAGTTTTCTAAAGTCAAGGGACCTCAAAGTATTCCACAGAAAAAAAACTTTTTTTTGTTCCTAGCTAAAGCAATTACAACGACAAGAAGATTTCCTTAAAGAAATTTTTCAACAATTTTAAACTTAAAATAGTTTAGTTTTTTTCTTAATGTCATTTTTATTCTTCCCAACCAAATAATGAATCAATTTTAGCCAGAGTCTCGCAAACTTGAAAATCTACTAAATTTTTTTCTTTTTTGCCTTCGTACTTCCAACTGTTTATATTATCAACAAAATTCAATGTTCAATAATTATTGAAAAATTTTCTGCCTCATTTTATATCACTCTGTCTTTGTCAAAGTTTCCAACGTCAAACAATCCTAAGGTATATCACAGAAAAAAACCTTATCACTGATTTCTGTGAAGAATAAGGCGTCCTGGTTGTTTACCTAACAAACTTTCGTTTTCTTTTTTTGAATTATCTTCCATAAATTTTCAATATTGTAAAATTGATGAGGGCAAATATTTAAATTAAATTTTCTTTGTTGTTGCTTCTTGCTATGTGAAAGTGACAATTTTATCTCTTTTTCAAGCCTTTTCTTCCTTTTCTCTTTCCTTTTTTTCGCATTTTTTTCGTTTTATTTCATTCATCAGTTTCTGCAAAAGGAACGGAATGTTGTTTGTTTAGTGAAAATAAAAGGAATTATAGAAATAAATTGGAGCCCAGAAATGAACAAATTTGTTATTTATTGAACAAAATAATAAGATAAAAGTTGAAAGATATAGTTTGAAAATTAAAATGGAAAAACTTTCCATTTAATGAAATAATTTGAAAAAGATAAGAAACGGAAAAAATTATTTCAATTTTTATCGTACAGGTAGATGCACAGTTGATAATTGATGAAGAGATTTATCCGCATCATTTAAACAAGCCCAAGAAAGCATTGTTGCATCGGAATTTTCAGTAAATGAACTTTTCTATTTATCTGCAACAATTTCAAACATAAAAATAAATGAAACTTTTTCATTATTAAAGAAATCATTTTGAAAAATAAAAATGATGTCCATGGAAGATATTTGCGTTAGAACGGTCTGCAAATCATTCCGTTCATTCATTCCTGAATGTAGTATGATAAATTGCAGCATTTCCTGCGTGGATTAAACTATCGAGAAATGCTTGCTAATAAATAATGCATCATCCGTCGAAGGTATTTGTGTGTCGTTTATAAGAAATATCGGTTTTGATTTTCAGGAATAGGTTTCATAATTAAAGCAAGTTTATTTAAAATTATTTTACAGTATTATGAAAGGATTAGTGTACCACGATTTGGATCAAATCGTCCAGCAGTGTTTGTTCACGACTTTAGAAAGGTTATTCATTTTATTCCTATTCTAATTTGGCATAAATTTCAGGAAGAAAATGCGTACAGAAATAACAATACAAAAGAAAATGCGAAAACTCTATTTCGAAAAAAGTTCCATAAAATTTCAAAATCCTTCAAGTTATATAAAAATGCTAACTTTAATAATGTTTGTGTTTTGATAACTGAAATTATTATCTTCAATCTGAAATATTTCTGACATTGAATTCCAAATTATTGATTGAAACTGAAATTGCGCAGATCAAATTTTAGTTTTTTAAGAACGATTTCAATGAGTATTACGCAAAAAATTGTTATAAATATTTACATGCAATAATCGCATTTCCTAGTAAACAGTTATCCAATCTCAACATTTTCGTCCAGTTATCTAATATTTTGCAAATCTGCGTAAAATGCCAGAGAAGGCATGCAGTTATTATTTTAACCGAATAAACAGAATATGAAACTAATTAAGCAGGGAACATAAAAAAATTTTTCAATTGTTTATTTTAAATTCCATTTCACATTTCAAAATGCGTAATATAACGTTTCAAAACATTTCCTTCTATCCAACAGACAATGTTTCCCAAAATAATTAATATATTTGTGTTTTTCCTTTCCAGTGCTTTTTGCTATTTCTTATTTTTTTATAGAATTTAACAGCAATAGTGGATTTGTTGTCAAATCGTTGCTTTATCAAAGAATTGGATCGAACAATTGTTGCGGAACCAACTAGTCTTATCGATTTCATTGAAAAAATGGAGGTTTTTTTACAAGAATTTGTCTCAAAAAAAGATTTATCCAAATGAAAGCTAAAAATTAGTGTGAAAAAAAGTATAAAATTTATTGAGAAAAAAAGCTTAAGAATGGAAGCAATTACTTTGCCCGACAACGTCATATTTTTAGTGAAATTCAAAATACAATAAGTTGAAATAAGTGCGTGGAATATTTTCCATATAGAAATAAAATGACAGATTTAATTTTGAGTTAATAAATATAAAATACAATATTTTATTCTTTTTTTTGTTTGGGACAATAGCAATAAATTTTATTTTCTTGCAATAAACTTTAGAACATTTTACAGTTTACTGTAATTAACAATTTATTGCAATTTAATAATGAAATAAATGATTAATTAATTTCCATATTATAAAATTTTTGCAATTTTTAAAATTTTTATGAGATTCGTCCCTTTTTTTATTCTTTTCTTTCCAATATTTTTTTCAATAAGAGAATTTTTATTCGTCCTGCAAATTTTTGATTACAGAAGGGTTACTACAAGAATCCAACAATTATCAGGCGAACTTATCGAGTAACAGGTCGTATTGCTAATGATAATATTGAAAATTTGCAATCACCGATGATCAGTTATCACTGTCAGCATCGAACAGTCTTTGAGCTTAACCAAGCTTCCAAATCAATGAGACGAGAACAGTGGCGTAGACACAAACGAGGTGAATTGTTTTCGAAAATTGGAAAATACATAAGACATTTTATATTTCACTGCTTGCTCCAAAAATTCTTTTGGCAAAGACGAAGAATGTTGGCATAAAACTGAAAAAGCTAAAAATTTTTAAATTTTATCAGTGTTTGCCTTTATCCTTCTTTCTTTACATTTCAAATTTTCAAAACTTTCATTAATAACTTTTTTGGATATTGTTTTTTTGATTTCCATCCTTTTTTGAATTCCAAGGATGAATTTATAGAAGGTTAATTTCAGAAGTGTTTGATTCGCTGCAATTTACCGTTCTTAGTGGACAAGCAGTTGAAATGGATAAAATTATAATTAATTAAAATGGCATTATTTACAACACAATTGGTCTGCAAATGATCGAAAATGAAGCTTGATGATTTACTGATACACATTGCTGTACATTTTTATTCCAGTTACGCTCGAGTACATTTTCTAACTTTAAAAAAAAAGATTGAAGGTTACTATCAATAACTCATATTCAAATATAGCAAGAGCAATGTTGGTTACGGAATTAATTAGCAAGATGACAAACTTCCTTTCATTCCTTAATGTAATAGATAGTTTTTAAAACTGAAAACCTTGAATTATAATATGAATTACTGCGCTTTTGAAAGACCCTAACAAATTGAAAGAGAGCAAACGAAAATTTTATTCGGTATGCCGTTCAAAAGAAACTGTAAGAGAGTGAATTTTCCCAGTTTTTTTTCATCTTTTCCCATTTACGAGAAATTTAATCAATGCTGTGAATTTATTTAATTCAAAATATTTATTTTTAAAAGTCATTTATCTCAATGTTACATATATGCTAACAATAAACTGTATATCGAAAAAAATTTTTGTCAACAAAATTATGAATAAATCAATGAAGCGAAATTTGTTTAATATAAATTCTTACTAAAAAGGCAGAATCATGGAAGAAAATTTGCTGCTGAGGAAGATGAAAATTTAATTTCTTTTGGATAAAATCTCATGTTAAAATCACAAAAAAAACTTGTGAGCTTAAATAAAGTGCATATTGATAAATGAAATTACGTTTGTTTAAACAATATTACTCTAAATTTGTCCGTATGTAAGGACTTTTTCGTAAATCAATTAAACGATTTCATAAAGTAGTTAACACTAATAATATTATTTCTTAATTTTTGTGAGAAGTATTATTTTCATAGTGCTAATCACGAACTAATCACTTACTTGCAATTCATAATGATGAAAATTATATCACATTTGGCTTAAGTAAGATAAGCATTCTGAAAAACTGAAAAATTCTGAAAAATGAGTCTTGCAAAAGTATCATTGATCTATTCGGATACTGTTCCATTTATTCCTGTAACGTTAGCCGTCATATCAATATATACTGTTGGAATGGATCAATCAATATATTGAAATTAATTTGAAATTAATTTAAATTGTTGAATATTGAAATTAATTGAAATTAATTTGACATTTGACTATAAAACAAATTCAAATTCACGATATCTTATACTATTTAATTTTTCTTCTTTTAACTAAATCGTTCATTTCTTACAATGCTTTCATCCGTCTACGGTTCCCATCTCGAAATATATTGTTTAGTTGAAAAATGAAATATGATCAAACAATTCAGAATAATTACTGATCAGTTGGTACAAGAAGATATTACTCTGTGAAGCTGCCAAATTTTATCATTGTAAGATGCTTTAATCGATTTACTTAATCATTTGATATTTCACTCTGAAAACATTCCATATTAGTCTAATCTAATAGTAGTGTATAAAATGAACTTTCTATTTTTAAAGTATTACTTTATTTGCATTGAACTAACTATGCAAATAATTAATTAATGTTAAAATTTGACTTAATGATTGATTTTCTTTCTTGAATACGGTTACTTGTTATTTCTTCCTAATTTAAAAAGTGGTGAAATCAGTGTCAGTACGAACAGTATCAGTAAAAACAACTATTTTGATTTTGTTTTATTGGTCAAAGATAGTTCTTTTAGGTTAGCCATGCAGTAATGGTTGTATCACTTCACTTAATAATGTTGATCTAAATAGATTCTTTTTTACTTCAAGCCGGATATTTGGATAGGCTAAACTTATAGACAGCTGCAAATTCTCTTGCATTTCGTTGTACAATTTGACTCTTTTCAGCCTAAAAGTTTATTTGACACTCCTCGGAAAATTTTGCTATCTACAAATTCTTTTCAATGTATGTGTTTGTATTTATATTGGAATATGTGCTTCATAAAAATATTTCTTCTCTTCACTTTAATTTGCCTGATTTTGCCAATTCTTTGGGTAAGTCGTGAATTATTTGACTTTAGCGCGCAAATTTAGTGTGAATAGGGTCATAAATTAAAACCATTTAGGAATTCAGCAATTAAATTTGTTTGAATAATATAGAATAAATTTTGCAGGTGACCAAAGTTAAACACAAATAATGTTGGAAACGTAACAGCTGTAGTGCTACGTGACAGCCAACTTTCACCACTTGATGCGATGTTACGAGCCAGTAAGGTCAATTTGATTGTGCTTGAAATATTCGGGGGATTAAATCGGTTTTGGTAATGCAATTTGACTTTCTCGACCATTACATGAACAAATTAAGCACGGATTATTATCACTAATACGTAAAATCTCCCCTCAAATATTCGGTGATTTGAATTCATCGGAACTTCTTGTGAGAGGTCGTTCCTTAACCAATATTCTCCAACGTTTATACCAGGGATGTTGTGTTGAATTGAGTTTGTGTGGTTGGATTGAGTTGCGGGAACATCTCAAGCTTGGGTAATTAAACCTTTTTAAAATTATTAACAAACGCGAACGAAATTAAAAACATTAACAAACGCGGACGTAAATATTTAATGTAAGAGGGAAAATTAGATAATGACATAAGTGTAATTGAATGAAGAAATAAATGAGTTGGAGAATTGACAATCTATATATAGTATTAGAAAAGGAGGGAATAATGGCTTGATAGAAAGATCATAAGGTCAAATGATAAAGGAGGGAATCATTTATGGTGGACAATAGATGATTTACATTAGCGGCATTTTTGAAGCGACACGGTGATAGAATAGGAATTACATACATACAAAAGAATGTAACTTTAGATCACAACAAAGACATAGGAATTAATTGAATGCGTCATTATGTCATTAACATTTATCTACAATTTGAATTATTGGCGGTTTCGCGATATGATCGTTCGCGGCAAAAGTAACTCGTCAATCAGACGAATCAAATTTGTTAATTGGAGAAATGACTGATGCTTTCATGATGTGCCTGGTCAATGGAAATTTTACCGTTTCAAATAAATTGGGCCATAGTGCATCTGTTTGATAATTTTGTTGGTTTTTCAAAGACCTTAAATTGAAATAATAGTACCTTAATAGTTTCTTTAAGTGTACTTATTTCATAAAATTCATTTGAAATTAGAATTCCGAGTTTGATTAGATTTTTTCCTTTTCTTCTATCGGTATAATTTTCGAGGTGAAGGCGAATAAACTATTATGTACTGGAAAATTTGTTTCTGAAATGTTTGTTTGGTAATTGAAATAAATATTTTCTATATATAGTTTCCCAAAATTACGTTTTATACGAAAACTAGTACTTCAAGGTGCATTTATCTCTCATTTAGAAACATAAATTTGGTGTAATAATGGAGTGATAATCTTAAAAGACATTCTTTAACATCATTTTACATAATAATTTCATCTAGTATTCTATTAATTTCATATTTATATACTAATTTCATATATTACATGATTGCAACAATTAATAACAATGGATTTGATCGGCTTGCATGAACTGTATGAATTTGCCGGTAAAAATAGGATTAATTAAAAAATAATCATTGTCTGGTCATTATCTGAAAAAAAAATAATAAAACTAAAAAGAAAGATTACAATAAGATAAATTGAAATTGCATAAGTGTAAAACTTTTCATTTAGTTAACTTTTAGTTTAAACTTATAATCTTTATACAGTAATTAAATTACCTAAAGAATGAACAAAATAAAACTGTTAATGTTATTTTTTCATGTGTAAAATTTAGTCCTCTTTATTTAAACAACTTTTTTTACTAAAAAGGTGGTTGGTATCAGTGCATGTATTATCCATTCTTTCATTAATCAATCCTAAAATTGGTAGTATTAAAATTATTTAAGAACATTATAATTAAAAGCGTTTTTTCTTTTTTTCCGGAGATTTTCAACACAACAAAATAATCAATATTTTATGATTAGCTTCATAACCATATTTAAAATATGAATCGATTTACAAGGATTCATTCAGCAGACTTATTCCATTTTATATGCTAAATCAATTTTGATTTCGATCCACGCATTGTTTTATAAGTCATAATGCAGCCATTTAGTAATTTCTCAAAATTAAGCCGAACAAATGACGGCCCTTTTGAACATTATAGCAATCATAAAGTTTAAGAAATTCAATAAAAAAGCAATTAGAGTAGAAATTTGAATTTTTTGCTCGATGCCACAAATAAATGAACCAAATTATCCAGAGTGAGTTAGAAAAGATTGTGAACCGCTAATATAAATGATATGATGGTGAGAATTTAGAATGTTTAAAGTTTGTTTAAAGATGTCTACGACCATATTACATCGAAAGCACGATATCTCGTCCGATCTGTTAAGTTTAGCAACATTGGACCTGTTAGTACTTGAATCGGAGATGGCCTGAAAATCTCAAGGTTTTGGAGACAATTTTTTAACTTTTACGCATTAGCGATGAGCGCATGTACTATTAAATTTAGAACAAGATTCATATTTGATCATTTCTGGATAACCATATCAAGTTAACAGCAGGCGAGTACTGATCGCTCTGTTTTCAGCAAAACTTTTACTCACTGTAATCTGTTGCTTGTTCGGTGCATGATAATCATATAAAAATGATGAAGGGAAATAATTTATAGCATAAAAATAATGAAATGTTTTGTTGGTAGAAATTTGTGGTGTAAAGATTGTAATTCCAATGGTTTTCATACTTCTGTGATCATCGGTTGTTCAATTTCCAGACAAAGAATTCATCATTTCAAGGATGCTTCTTTATCTGCTTAAAATTATGAGTCACATCCTCTCATCGTTCCGCTTTTAAAATTCCTTTGCATGATAATTATGCTTACATGTACCATTACCCTCCTCCCTATAATGGGTTTCACTTTTCCATTCGGGTCAGTTTTTTGATTTTAACTCAATTTATTGACGACGAGAACTTTTCTTTGGCACCAATCCGTATTTACCATCCTTTTTCGCTATTGCTTATCCCCACTTTCGATCCGTTTGCGCTATTGCTTATCGTTTGTAGCGTGCTGATGCTCTTTTCTTGTTAACGATAATAGTATTATACAAATGCAGCACCACAAATCGAATAAAATTTGTATGCTAGTCGAACGACTGCTTTACACTTTAAATTGTCCACAGCAACGTTCACCGATTCAATTACCCAATTTAAGGTTCCTGAATGTTTGGTCTAGAGTTCTTGCTTCTATGGTTTGAAGTAAAATTTTGAGACGTGTCTGCAGGATGCAGTAGTACAGCTAGCAGAAAGTAGGTGGAAGTTGAAAATTTACATCTAAATTATAAATTCAGCCATCCATTCATCATGCATCAATCCATCCCTACTTGACATTGTTTAACGATATTTTGACTATTTATCACTGTAGTAATTTCGGAAGAAGGTTTAGGAAATTTCAGGATTTTCAAAATAAGAGCGAGAAACTTTCTTAATGAATCACAGTCCTGTCATAGTTTTGTCTTTTTTTTGCATTTTTCGATCGATTGAATTTTCCAATTTTTTGACTCTGTAATAATGTTGTGCAGCTTCCATTAACCAGTGTTGTCGATCTCGATAACTTAAAAATCTGTAGGAAGAAAGAGTATCAAAACAACGTTTCTTCTTGTGTGACATCCATCATCAATCCTTCTTTATAAAACAAGCACAGAGAAAATTTGGTTCCTAAGTATGATCCGCCGAGTAGAAAACAAGCTTTTTTTGCCTTTCTGCCTACATTAATTTTTAATTCTGTCCAAAATATAGATTATTCAACTTATGTTCATTTCTGTAAATATATGAATTGCAGAGAGCAGCCTAGACCACTTCACAGTGCGCAGACAGACAATTAAAAATTATAAGGGACCCAAGAAATTAAGCAGTTGCTCAAATTTCTTTAAATTAAATAATTGTTCAAATTTTTGTTGAATTAGGACTTTGCAAAAATTATGTTATGAATGAATTTTATAATTTTTGATTTTTTGCATTTTATAAATTTATCATCGATTTTAATTTCTGTGTGAAGGTTTAATTTTTTTTCCAAAATAATCCTCTTTGTTTTGATTTTTAATGGTTGAAAAGGGAAGATTTGTCTGAGAAATTTAGTTATTATTTTATTTAAGGGGATTTTGCATTTTATTAATTTATCTTCTAAGAACTATTAAAATTATATATGATCATTTTTTAAAACTAACAAGCAATAGTTTTTCCCGCATATACCGAAAGTGTTTCCAATTTTAGAAAAAAATTCCACTGCTAAAAACTACTAATATGAAGTTCACAAAACAACTATTTCATTGTATATTCAAATTAAATTCATTTACACTTTCAGATAAGTTGAATTTCAAATTTTGAAAAACACGAAAGGCATTTTTTTGTTTTTGAAGAGTGAGAAGAAAATGAAATAATCAATCAAATTGATTTCGATAAAGCTTGAGGTGATTTGATTTTTTTTGACATCCTTGTTTGTTTCGGTTTTTTTAATGTTTGGACAGATTAATGAATAATAAAGGACAATTAAATATGAATAGCTGTCATGAAATAACTAAAAAAAAATTTTAAGCTTCTCAGAAATAAATAAGGCTAGTGGCTTATTTGACTTGCATGCTTGCAAATAATTGATGAAACGGTGTATTATTTCTGCTTTTTCGCCGTTTGTTGGTCGGTATGATTGAATATTCTTCCGAAAAGAAAGTGGTTACAAGAGTGAAAATTGGTTCATAAAAAATTTCTCGGCATTTTAAATTCTGTTATTTGTTTAACTTTATTACACTTTTTATCTCTTTCTTGAAGTCAATTTACAATAAAACAGTAAAAACTTCAATAAACTGTTGTTACAATGGAAAATTCAACAGAAACAACGGGAAAAAAGAAACATTTACAATTTATTTCAAAAAGTTACTAGTATGAAATTTTAAAATTATTGGATCTAATTTTCTTCTTGCATTTCACAGCGAATAAGATTTCAGGTCAAAATAAAGGACTGATCTTCAATCAGTCGATTGTTGTGATTTTTTGCTTTGATTGGTTATAGTGTTCAGGATAAATATAATATTTGTTAATACATCATTGCAACTGTGATATGCCAAACTGATAAAAGTGAAAAAAAGGTAATGTCAAAGTGAAAAACAAATAGATAATTGCAGTAATAAGTTATTGTACGCGGCTCATTTCCTTTTGCAATTTCTATTGCGTTGAATATTTTAATTATTATATAATTAAAAAGCTATAAATTCACTGCCTAATTGCATCGTTCATCAATGCTCATCTTTTTAGTTGAATTTAAATTAAATTTCTGGCCTTTAGAGCAGCCATAAATTCCTCATTTAATGTGATATGCAATCTCTTGGGTGTATCAAAAAGTAAAAATGTCATCATTTGATTGTATTAATTTTTCGCTTAAGCTCTTCTCTATTATTCCTCAGAGAATTTTATTTTCAATAAAAATTTCCTTTCACAATTATTTTGTTAGGCTTTCATTACACAGTTGTCACTAACAATATTATTGTAACTATAATTGAACTGAAAAGATTTGGATTTGTTTAAGCTATCATCACATAAGCTTTCAGTAAACCGGTTTGAAGGTTATGTGAATAATACAGTGATAGATAATGCGCATATATTCGTTTAAGAGCAACAGTTTTTGCATAGTTTAACATGGACAACTGCGCTCTGTTTATGTGTATGTGTGTACGTATGTATGTGTATGTGTGTTTGTGTGCGAATGGTTCAATGATGAATGTGTTTTTTGAAACAATGTAATTTTTTAAATAATGAAATTTTGATGCAATTTTTGGAACAACATACTGCCTTCTGCCCGTTCACTTTCAGTTCATTTAATTTTCTTCCTAAAAACTTTATAAAACTCTATATTTCTAATTTGTAATTATAATTCATATTTGGAACCGGAAATGAAACTTAAACTTTCAAATCCAATTATTTGGAACTGGAAATGAAATTTAGACTTTCAAATCCAATTTAGATTAAATCCTCAAATTCCACGTTCTTGACTTTTCTGAATTTTTGCATTGAACTAATTAACTGATTTGACAAGTAGACCATTAATTTATCCAGTTTCATTCATTCATCCGATATTGTTTGATGAAACGCGACGATAATTATTGTTTTTCATTTTCTTAACCTACTCTTCTTGATTGTGATATATATGTAAAAATATTTTTTTAATGTTAGCCAAAGTTTTCTTTGAACAGTTTTCTTTGAACTAACAGCATTTCCAATGGTAATTAATTACCAACTGCTCCCTCCAGTCTTCCTTGTCATAGTCTCGTCCATTCCATTTTTTCTGCTTTTGCTCCGCCTTCCTCTACCTTGATTCATTTATGCTTTCCGATTACCGGAATATTTTTATTATGCATCTCGACTAAACTATTTATTCCCCGATTCGAATTTTCAAACATTTTTGTTTCTTTATAGAATCATGACTTACAATTTTCATGCATCACTAAAATTATTACGGCTAAATAACTATTTCACATAGCGTAAATTTCCTTAATTGTTCAATCCAGGCTGCTGATCAATAGAATTTTATGGATTAACATATGAGTTGTTCGTTGACGACATTTTGGAATTGATCATTTAGATTATGACGAACCCAATTTGCTTCTAAAGTGTAGTAAAATATCATTTGTTGCATTTCATGTGGAATTTTTCAAAGTTTTTTTTGAAATTTAAGTTGACATATTCATAATTCTGTTTACTTTTTGTAGTTTTAAAAATCGCATCCCTCAATAGTTTGGCTATTCGAAATACTTTTACTTTTCTTGAATTTTTTTACGCCTGCAAATTTATTTTGAAATTCTGAGAAATATTCGGATAAGTAAAAATTTACAATTGAAAATGTCCGAAGACCTTTAGATCCCAATATAATTTAATCTGATTAAATTTTCCGTTCAAATTTGAACTTGCTTTCGAAATACATTTATTTTCGTAATATTTGCGTGAACAAAGTGAAAATTAATCATTTTAATAAGTTTTAATCGATTTCCTTAAAAGAATTATTTCGCTTAGTGATATATTCTCCTGCTCAATATCCATTTCATTATGATGATGATGACCACGACGATGATGATAATGAGATGATGATCAGATACGTCATTTCGTTATGAGGTAAACATGGCCATCATTTATTCACGTTATATTCCACTATCATAATTATTGCTATAATCATAATTATGAGCGCTATTGATGATTCTGCCGTACTACCGCCAGCGCTACGGGCACGACCCAGCGTACGTCGGGGTTCCGTTTTTTCGGATTTGGTTACAATTTTTCGCCGGAGTAGTACCCATCCAAGTCGATTGATGCAGCATTTTTCACATCCATCAATCAAAAAATCAGCAAAGAATAACACAGAAACTGAGTAAGTTATTTCTTTATACGCCATTATTGTTTATTATCAGAAGCTTCATCATCATTGAAATGTTATTATTGCGGTTGCGGATCCATAGATACGGCCGCTACTGCTGTTATTGAGTGATATAATGATAATAAGCTGTATCAGAACATGAATACATTATTATTGCAATAATTCAATATAATAAAGTTGGATGCAAATAACACCTGTTAACCAATTGTTTGGTTAACAGGTGTTATTGTTTGAATTTGCTAATTGTTAAATATGAATTTAATAATAGTATTATTGCTTCTTATTGACAATTCAAAATGAATTAGTCGATTCGAACCATTAAAGCCGTATCTCTCACACACGGCGTTTTACAAGTAACAGCTGTGAAGTACGTTTGGTAGGGAGGGAGAAAAGAATGCTTTTTGTTAAAATTTAACAATCAATCCTTGTCAACAACCACGCATCGTCGGCATGTTAGTTTTTCACTATCTTTTTATGAATAATTAATAAAAATTCTTTTTGAAAACATTTCGAATTAAAAAGAAATATATATATAAGATTATCATCAAGGTAATTCAGTATTCAAATTTACCGCCAGAAAACAATTGTTGATATTTAATTTAAATTTTTTAGTAGTATATTTGGGAACGAAAAAAAAATTTGAATGATACAGTCATTAAGTTAAACGGTAATGAAGAAATGAAAAATGAATGAAATATGAAAGTAAATAAGGGAAATTCAGACTAATGGTGCCAAGTACTTATTTGTTTTTGAGGGTGACAAATAAATGTAAACCTGACAAATTAATTTTCCAAGAAATAAATTTTAAACGATAGTGTTAGATCAAATAAATTGGTTACAAATCAATGATCAGGAAAGACATATTTAATCTGGCAATGGTGTAATTTATTAACATATAGAAAAATTCTTACTTCATCGAATTGTCTAATTAACATTACCGATATTATCAGATCATCAATGTCATTCCAATAAGCCTTTAATAAACTAATGTAAATTAGTTAATGCGAAAAACTTTTGTTCATGAGGCTATTGTTTTATTAACAATGAATATTATTTGGAATGAATATTAAGCTTAGATATAATATTTTCGAAAATTTTGAAAATTTGATGGAATTATTATTAGTATTTCAAGTGTAAGAAGAGGTTTTCATTGCAAGCATGATCAATTAATTAATCATGGGCAATTGCGAATGGAAACTTAGCCAATACATCAAATTTTTAATTAGAGGGAAAGTTGGTATACAAAAATTAATATTTTAGGGAAGCTGAAGAATTTCTAAAGCCGGAATTATATGTAAATGAACAGAAACAAGAAGATGAATCAGAGGAAAATTTACAACCGATGAGTCGTCAAGTATTGTTGGACAAAATCCGGGAAAAAAAAGAAGTGATTGGTAAATTACGTTGTCAGCCATGGAATATGAACCGCAAGCGACGAACTCTAAAGTATGTTTGGCCAAATTTACTCAATTTTCTGGAAAAAATTACCAAAGTCTTTATTTTAGTCCTTTTTTCTTTTTATTCAGTCTCATAATAAATTTAAAAGTTCTTGGAAAATGTCAAACGAGTGCTCACTTGTTACTTTATCACAGTGGTGATTATTATCAACATTTATAGAAGTGATTAGTCACGGGATCATAAAATGAAGTTGTTTTAAAGAATTAAAAATTTATGCGTAAATATTAATTGTTTCTGTTAATGCAACTTTTCCTGATTATTCGCATAAATCAAATTTCTTTCTCAGAAATTGACTCTTGGCGTGTCGTTTTTTCTTTTCAATAAAGTTCTTATTTATTACTTTTATGAATTTTCAAAATTTTTCAGTATAAAAACTTGAAGAAAAAAGTTATTTAGCTAGTCATTCGATATTATTTTAGATCATTTTTGTTTTATTCTTATTTTCATTGTAATTGGTGTCTATATTTTTTAATCGTAAAGCTTCCGAAAATCTTTTTTACCTTAATTGTATAAACAAACCACTTTACACTGATGATAATTCAAAATACGAACTGTTATTTTAGAATGGTAATGAATAATTATGAAATTACTTTTATGAGAGACAAGTAGCATTTTAGAGTTTACATTTGCATTGCTCATATTCATGTCGCTAGCATTACTTTTAGGCATTAATTTTAGGCCTATTAAAAAGAAATGATTTGGACGAAGTGAAATTATGTTTAGATCTTCTGGAGCAAGAATAAATGATCCCAAGTTCTTGTTGTCATTTCTATCAGATCATAAAATTTTTGTATCCAAATTCCATTCTATTTATGATTGTTTCTTTTATAGATTAGCGCAGAAATATGTTGCGCAGCATGAATCACGGGTATCCAAGACACATTTATTTAAAGTGGAATTGAAGAAGAAATGGCATAACTTTTGTCGTTGGGCTGATAACGTCAAAATTTACTTAATACCATGGGAAGCCAAAATTAAACGCATTGAAAGTGTGTTCTTTACGTTAAATTTTATCAGGCATTTTATTAGGATTCTTTTAATTCTATTTTTAATCATTCCAAAATAACTTAGTAGGCAAAATCCTTGAAGTCATTATTATTATTTTAGGTCACTTTGGATCCGTTGTATCCTCATATTTCACGTTTCTTCGTTGGATTGTTTACGTTAACTTGATGATTACTTTGATTATATTCTCATTTATCGTCATTCCAGAGGTTCTTTTTTCAAATCCTTTTTTAGTGGTTATTCAGGTAATAATTTTCACTTTACTTTAGATATATAGTTTCCAATTGAATCAACCATAAGTTTCTAAACTCATAATATTTTTAATCAACTAGACAGAGAGATTTCATTAAAATGGTATGAATTCTGCATCACTTATAATGTCTATTCAGCCGTTTAACTTTACGTATTACATAAGTACCACACATCAGATATCAGTACGTCAGTGTCATGCATTACTATATTAGTAAGTAAACTGGACAAAATAATATGAAAATTCCCGGATAATATTAGCTTACATTTGCAGATGTTGGCGGATGCCACAGCAGATCCGAGTCGGATGAATCGTACTGCGTCAAGGAAAATTATACCACGACAAGAATTAAGACATGCCGATGAATTGCAAGTCGTCTCGAATTTTGATGTACTCTCTTGTTTATTGTCTTGTTTATCAATTTTAAAAATTGACGCAAGGCTGGTTAAATCGGGTTGGTCAGTTTTGCCAAAGACAAGTGTTTTGTGGACTGCATGGCTTTATGGTGTAATCATGATTTTTTTTATTCCGAATGCAAATAAAACTGAGTGATATCAATTGCGCCTAAATGAGTCCTAAAGATTAATCCACGAAAATGCAGGAAGGATAAAATTATTGCAAAACTTAAAATTTGTTCCTTTTTTCAAATCTTCCAATATTATGTTTGCTTTCTTTATCATATTACAAGATTTAATCACTTTCCGATAATATTATCGCAACTTAGTGCAACAAGATTTTAAAGATTTCCATATCATATTAATGAACTGATTGAATATTTTAGGGCTATCTCAAGTATTCGCCGTTGTTTTACGGTTACTACAGTAATGATGAATTTGTTGGAGCACGGATACGATACGCAGTACCACTAGCTTATTTTGTCATCACTTTATTTGTGTTTGGATATAGCTGCTTCGCAATACTCAGGAAGTTAGCATTATTTTTAATAATTTTATTTAAGCTTTTTTAAGAATTTAAAAATTTTCAAGTTCCTTTTTAAAGATATAATGATTCATGCAAGTGATGGTAAGAATAAATGAGGCTTGTAAAGTTTGTTGTAATCCTATTAATTATATCAAATTTTAATGGAAAAGATTAAGCAAAAATGAGAAAAAAAGGCGGTAAATTAGTAGAATGCAAAAGGTTTTGGTATATTTGTGAATCTAAACTGAAGCAAAATGTGAAAGAAAAATCGGAGGAAAATGGATTTCGGAGTATTTCCAAAAGTTCCTCATTACAGGATGGCAATGAACGCTCGTCTAAGCAAATTGTCAGATAATAAAACTGATCAGTACATATTCAGTTGGAAAATGTTCGGTGGTTGGGACTATACTATCGGTAATAGTGAAACAGCAAGTAATGCTGCTATGGCTATGGTCATCAAACTTAGGGTAAGGAACTTGTCATCAAATTTCGCTGAATTTTTTCTTTAGCTAGACCAACAAAGTTTAATTAATTTTGCTTGAACTTTTATGTATTCAAATCAATCTCTTTAAAAATATATTTACATATATTGCAGGAATCAATCGTTGAATGTCGGGTAAACACGGCGAAAAAGTTCAGACCATTACTTTTCTTGGCTCGAGTAATAGCAAATGCTATCATCTTAGTAATGCTTGCATTTTCGATCTATACGATTTCATTTGCTGTTGAAACGTCGGAGACAATCGAGAAAGCTGGCAATTTATTCACCAAGAATCAGGTCTTCCCTAATTTTAAAATAATATTAGCATAATTTTCAGTAATTCCATCCTGCTTTTT
This sequence comes from Mansonella perstans, assembly GCA_037074765.1. Classification (NCBI taxonomy): domain Eukaryota; kingdom Metazoa; phylum Nematoda; class Chromadorea; order Rhabditida; family Onchocercidae; genus Mansonella; species Mansonella perstans. Next base: position 92,331 of record JBAMDO010000203.1, read on the forward strand.
TTTAGGCCTGGTCTAGGTTCGATTTCTTTCAAATAGTAAAAAAACACCACTATAGCAGCAGGAATGATTGAAATTTAAGTATCCAATAAATGATTCGATTTGTTTCTTCCTCACTTAAATGTTATCCAAATTTTCTTTTCTAACCTTAAATGCTTTTGATAAAGTAATCACTATCAGTGCTGGTAAATTATATGCTTCCAGCATAAAGATAAAATTCGTTGTGCTATTGAATTAAACTGAAATTTTGATACAACGCTGTGTTCTTGTAGGTACCCACAGTAATTGCTACAATAACCAATGTTTTTCCAATGATTTTTGATCTTATTGGTCAAATTGAAAGATATCATCCTCGAACTGCTCTTCGAGCTCATTTGACAAGGTATAATTCATTTTAGTATTAGTAATTTCTCGCTCTATATTATTAAATTCATTTCGAAAATCTTCCATGAATACGAAAAATTGCTAGAATTCACCAAAATACTGTGAGTAAAAAAGTAATTAGGATCTTAGAAGAAAAAGAAATTTAAGTAAAAATATGGAAAATTATCAGAAGTGGTAACCTTCTCAATACTGCTTCCATAGCATAAATGAAATCATTACGATTAAAACTGATAATGGAACAACAATGTTTATCTTGATGCAAATTATGTGTACTAATAAATTCCATCATTTATTTGCTTGCAATAATTATTTGAAATTAATAAATGAAATAGTTTAGAGTTCTGGTTCTCTATCTGCTCAATTATATCACATTTATCATAGCACTATTTGAAAAGCTCGATAAAATTCGTGATGACGAATTGATGAAAATTATTAATGAACAAAATGCTATGGTATTCATTTTTTTTTTTGCGATTTCAGTGGCAAATATCTTTTGCTGGAAATAACGTATTCGAATTTAATTCATTAATTTACTCGGGAAAAGTTATTGGAAATTAAATTAATTAATTTACTCGAGATAACTTATTAGAAATGCATTTCATTAATTGATACGACTCTTTTATCCAAATTAATGATGTAATATGATAGTGAAAAATAGGTGAATCGGAATATCGTGTCACTTCATATGCGCATTTCGATGATCATATCATATATAAGAGATGATCATCCAAGATGAGTTTAGAAAATCTTCTACAGTTTCAATATTTTCATTATTTCCTCAAAAAAATAACAATGATTTTATGCCTGTTATTATTTTAAAATTTCATATGTGCCGGAAAAGTTGTAAATTAAAAATTTTTTATTGTAGTTTGTTCATGATGAGCAATATGCGACGTTGGACAAATTTCACAGTCGAAATTTTGCTAATACTAAGCAAGCTAATATGTTTGCAAAGACATCTTTAGAACGTTTTTCGAATTTGCACCAAAAATCATCACAAATTTATGAGGAGATGCGCCGGAAGCGGCGACAAACACCGACAATACCACTATCCAAATTTCCGAGTGGTATAACAGTTAGTTTTTTATTTTACCATTTCAGATTTCGGTGTGTGAAGTTATAGATCCAGAAATTGATGACGAAACAAAAAATCTATTCAAAGGCCTAACGGATATAAGCATCAGATTTAAATATGATCGTGACTGAATCTTCGTGGTTCGATCCTACATTCTTCTCATATCTTCTCATATAACTCAGCTGAATCACAAAAATTTCCACATGTTCAGGATTGGCACCAGTCTTATCATATTATTAAACAGTACGTATTTTTAGGTTGAGTCACATTATGGCCCGATTGGTTTGAACAATCCAAATGCATTGCTCGTCAATAAGAGTTATCCATGGGATCAGAGAAGATTTAAAGCAATTCGGATCGGTCCACCATCACTTCCAACTTTTCCGATTCCTCCTTTGCCGCGTAATCCAACGTTAAACACTAGTGTTCATCCGGTATGTAATTGCTTTGCTTTCCTGTTGTTTTATACTACAAGTTATCATGATAATTTGAAAAATATTGTTTATGATCAGATACAACATTTTGCTATTGTTTAAAAGTTATATTTGCCAATATTTTTCAGTAATGAAATGAAATTCAAATTAAAATTTTTCAAATCCTAATATTATTTTTAAAAACTGGGTCCACAATGGGAATTACGGTCAAAGTGGCAACCTCCAAAAACTGCGGTCTTAACGACAGCAGCAACAACACAGATATCGTCACAAAGTCCATTGAAAGTAACCGTCGAAACGACTCGAATTCCATGGAATAGTAAGAGGAGACCAAAATTAACTAAAATATTTAAAATAACAACTTCTGCTCCTGACTTAACTTTTGATTCCAAAGGTAACCTATCAGATTATAAATCATTTAAAAAAAAATTCTTTAAAATCTTATGAAAGAAAAAATGAAAAAAAACGCAAATTTCTGCGGTTCCATAATTTAGCATCACTTCTACTAAAACACCACTATCTCCTCACTTCTACTAAAACACCACTATTGGTAAAATTTCAACTGGTTTAGCAGGAGAAAGTGGTATCGTTGCGCCCGTAACTTCTGGAAAAGTGAGCGTTGCTTTACCGAATCAAAATCAAACAATCGTAGCATCCTCCAGATGGCCAATTTCGAATTCTACTGCAGACAGCAATGATACTATGGTACATAAAAAAAATCTCTTGAAGGACAGCATGTTAACTGTACTATAAAAATGATGCCGATCGGATATAAACACATTGGAAGCAACTAGCAAATTATTCTGACAAAGAATCAATTAATAATAGCAGTTAATTAATTCCCAGCAAGATTACTAAACAAAAATCATTAAATTAAAGCAACAAGGATTTTATTAATTGTGGCAGATATTTGTCTTTTATATGTTTATTTCATAGCAATCATTCAAGCAATCGGAATCTGTGATCAGGTAGAATGAATGTATTTTGAAAGATTCGCTTTTCAAAGGTTCATTTCAGTTAGCAGTCGCAGTGGACCGAATGAAGGAAGGAATATCGGAACGAAAAATTTCATTGAATGATTCCAGAAAAAAAATTGTTGGTGAGAGATTTTCTAAAAGTTTGCATTGTGAAATATATAGGAACCGATACATTTTTTTTTTAATTTTGATTCAATTTTAAAATTCTATTTAAAGTTTCATTGATATTAAATCATCAAATAAAAGCAAAAATTTTTAATTTGAATAATACGAAGTTAACATTTTCTGCCTACGATTATTTTCTGATTTTAACCTTCAGTTACTTTTCTTGATTTTTAGTTTTTATCAAATTAATTTTCATATTGGAGCTTTTGATTACACATCATTGTAAAGTGCAATTGTTAACTTTCGAATTACTTTATTAACTCTTCTAGAAGATATAGGAAAATGTGATACGATTTTTTGCAGCATCAAATGGAGTCTTTAACAATGCGACACTTTATCAAGTTCAAAAACAAGCTCACACGTACACTGGTGAGACAGAGATGGGAAATAATTTTTGTTGGGAAACAATGGTTGGACAGGTAAACAAGATTCACGATTAACTATCCAACCTGCACACATTGTTACTTAGAAAAATGATTATTTATTATTCAGGAAATTTCAAAACTGGTCACTATGGATCTTATAATAACTATTGCATCTATATTTATTATTGATTTCTTTCGTGATTTATGGATTAAGTACTGCAATTCCTGGTGGTGTTGGAACATGGAAACTACATTTGTTTGTTTATATTTCTTTTTGCTGATCAATTAATTAATGCATATTTCATTGAATATAGGCTGATGAGAACTCAAACTTTATTTTGTAAGTATAGACCACAAAATACCTTATATAGAATAAGCAATTTTTTAATTTCTTCAAAAAAATTCTAAAATGGATAATTTATGGATGATGGATAACAGGTAATGCAGTATTTCAGCCGGAGTACGGAGAATTTAAAGTAGCAGAAAATGTACTTCATATTATTAATAATCAAGGAATGGTGTGGCTTGGATTGTTTTTTGCTCCTTTGTTACCTGCGTTGAATAATCTTAAATTGATTATTTTGATGTATATTCGAGGGTGGGCTTGCATGACGTGTAACGTACCTGCACGTGAAATTTTTCGCGCTTCAAGGTTATCTTCACGCTCTTTTGCAAATTTTTTTTTGGATATCGTAACAAGCAAACGTCTATATGAAGCGTTATGAGGTTGTCATTAGCATATGATTATTCGTCGGAGAATAATGAAGAACTCGATATGTTATGATAGGTACCATATTTAAGTATCAGATACATTTATGAGGAGCATAACTATTTAATAGCATAAACCAGTAATACAAATTCCCGAAACTGAAGCAATATTATTTGATTCAGTGATATACTTATTGCTTAATGTACTTAGTTGCCAAAATTACGAAAATTGCCTTGGTGGAAATCATGGTGTGTTCCTGATTTCCATCCGATAGAGCAACTTTTAACCGGAGATATATTTAGTGTTTGAAAAAAAAGGAAAGATGGAATTATATGAAGTTAATTTTCTTTCCATTTATTTACAGTGCATTTTTTACGAGTGATCTGCTTAGTGTCAGAAAACCAGTTTATTCATTTATCAAAAAACTTTTCTGGATCAATCAAAGTTCTTTTTTTTTCAGGTCCAGTAATTTCTATTTAATAGTACTACTTTTATGGCTATTACTTTGTACATTACCTGTTGGTTATGTGATCGCTTCCAAGAAGCCCTCCTCTTCATGTGGACCTTTTGCGTTTGTTTATAATTTTTTTTTTTTTTAATTAGCTCAGATTACGAGAACAATAACTATCAGGAACAGTATCATTTGCTCATTGCAATTACCATTTGACTGTGAATGTACAGTTTTGATGATAGCGGAATAGATTTTGTTATTTTGTCGAGTAATTGCCAAAAAATGCTGAAATCTTCACCAAGTAGTTACAAGAAATTCCTATTTTTTTTAGTGGTTATGCAAGATTCTACAATGTGCTAACGCAAATGTTGGAAAACCGATTGGACAGGAAAATAATAGGTTGGCTGAGATATGTTGCTTCGCCGGGTGTTGTTATACCGGTTCTTTTACTTCTCATGTAAGCCTATGCTTTTTTTGTTTTGAGAAAAAAGCTAATCATTAATATGAAATATGAAATAAGTTTAGTAGTTTGTCCTTATATTGCTGATATTGAAATGAATCTTCTGTTTAATATGCAACTGTTTAGAAATTGTATTAAAAGCTTTAATGTCATTGAACTTTTAAAGTATTGTTCATTGTCCAGTGATAATTGTAAAGAGAAAATTAATCTGGAATGAGAAATAAATAATTTCAGGCTATTTTCTATTTTCTTTATTTATTTTCTGGTATCGTTAGTTCGAGGATTGCGAAAAACAAACAATGATCTTCAGCAGCAGCTTATACATGTTAGAATTTACTGTATTATTTTAGAAAACACTTTCTAACTGATAAGTATTGCATACGCAAAAGAAATTAAAGGGAAAATGCGTGAATCCATAAATCTATAAAGTTTCCTTTCTTTGTTCTTAAAAAAAATAGTTCTATCATAAAGTTCTCAGCGTTATCATTCCGTCGCACATTAAGTTTGTTTTTTTTTTTCATCTTCGTTTTTATTTTTTATTTTTTGTTTTTAATTAAAATTGTCTGTGACTCTGAAATTGATGAGCGAATTTTGTTTATCATTCTTGACTAAATGAAATAATTTATACTAAATTCTTCTAAATTAAAAGAAAAACGGAAAAATTTCAAGTCGATTAAGAAATTTACTAGCACAAATTCGTTACAGTTTCCTTGGTATAAAACCAAATACATAAGTATGTAAGAGTTTTTAAAGTAATCAATTTTGCTATTTGAGAAATGAGTAGGTATAGGTAAAAAATTTTTTTTTGTGACTTGTAATTTTGATTTTTTCAAAAAGTAATTTGTTTCTCTTTTATAACTTAATTTCAGGAAAGAACGGAGGAAAAAAAGAAAATATTCGAATTAGCTGGTACTGCGCAAAGAAAAATTTCTCAAAATAAGAAGGAATCACTGATTACCTATTTACCATTAATTGAACAAAAACGACGTGAACCGTGGAGATTTTGCAACGGGGTGAATTTTTTTTGATCTAATTCGAAGTGTTTTTTTTTTTTCTTTTTTTTCAAATAATTTAAAATTCTATGGAATAGAGCTAAAAAGAGTTGGTAAGAGAAAAATGGCAACAAGAATATTACCCGTTTAAAAGTTTAAAATATTTGAATTTTTATTCAAAGTGTACTTTTGCAGAGCGTTTCTAAATACACTTTAACAAAATACCAATTATTTTCGAGCTGTTCTTGTTGAATATTATGGTATTACTTTTATTTAGTTAGATTGGATTGGCATATTTTCAGCAAGATCAAGATTCGTCGTTATGCGTTACAGATGAGACTGGCACGATGACAACTCCAAATTCTGACCTATCAATTTCACCAAAAAATTTGAAGAAAGGAAAGCTATTATCACAACCAGCGATTGTTCAACAAGAAGAATCTATCAAAGTTCCCAAACCTTTACAACAACAAATCATGTATTACTTTTTCTAGTAATAGTCTACATAAGTTCTAATATTTTTATAGTCAGAGGTAGATATATTCATTCTTGTTGTCTCAGAGATTTTCTTGACTGTTAAAGGCCATCAGGTAACAATATTAAACACGTAGAGTAATTAATCTATAATTAGTAGAAATTTCAAAAAAGGTTGGGCCATTTTTATTTCGTAGGATGATGAGATTACAGCAATTCTTGTTTCAGTTCACTAATTATTTCAAGGATTCATTTAAATTTAATAACTCAATTAATCTTAATTGTAACTAGCCTAATAGGTACCCGTTGAACTTTGAACTCATTCGTACCTATTAGTCTTCCTTGACCTCTAATACGTTGAAGCTGCAATTCCAGAAGAGTATAATCTCATTATTTGAAATTTGAACAGTTACATCACAAAATTTGAAGGCAAAAGAATGAGGATCATCAGAGTGCAAGCGGAAATGAAAGGAAATCCAAGATAATAATTCCGCCAGTAGGTAGCGATCGGACAAACTGGTTCAAAAATGATGATGATAACATTGAGGTACAATGCTATAATGTGGATAGTGATGTGGTGGAGGAAGCTACATCAGAAGTACAGTAAGTATATTACAAACCATTTCAATAATCGCTTATCTAAATTT